>PVJO010009981.1:0-66623 GCA_004026905.1 Hystrix cristata
TGTTCAGAAAGTCCTTTCCTACTCCTATGTCTTCAAGTGTTTTATCTATTTTGTCTTCCAGGAGGTTTAATGTTTTTCTTTTAATGTTTAGATCTTTGATCCATTTTGATTTTACTTTGGTATATGGTGAGAGATAAGGATCCATTTTCATTCTTCTACAAATGGATAACAGTTTTCATAACACAACTTGTTGAATAGGCTAGATTTCCTCCAACATAGGCTTTTGGACACTTTCTCAAAGATCATATATTTGAATACGTTTGGGGACATTTCTGTGTCCTCAGTTCTGTTCCATTGGTTCATGTATCTGTTTTTGTTCCAGTATCATGCTGGTTTTATTATTGTTGTTTTGTAGTACAGCTTGAAATCTGGTATTGCTATTCCACCTGCTCTGCTCTTATTGCCCAGAATTACTTTTGCTATTTGGGATCTTTTCTGGTTACATAAATTTTAGGATTGTTTTCTCTAGATATGTAAAGTGCATTGTTGGTATTTTGATTGGTACTGCATTGAATCTGTATAACAGTTTTGGAAGTATGGCCATTTTGACAATATTGGTTCTGCCTAACCAGGAGCAAGGGACATCTTTCCATTTTCTGCTGTCCTCTTCAATCTCCTTCTTCAGAGTGCTGTAATTTTCTTTGTAGAGGTCTTTCACTCCTTTGGTTAGGTTAATTCCTAAGTATTTCATTTTTCTTGAAGCAACTGTGAATGGTATTGTTTGCATAATTTCCTTTTTGTTCCATTATTGGTATACATAAATGCCAAAGATTTTCATGTATTGATCTTGTATTCTGCTACTTTGCTTAAGTTGTTTATTAATTCTAGGAGGTTTTTGGTGGAGTTCTTTGGGTCTTCCATGTAGAGTATCATGCCATCTACAAATAGTGGTAAGTTGAGGTCTTCCTTTCCTATAAATATTCCTTTTATTTTTATTTCCTTATAGTTTGATTATCAACATGTTTCTATGTATCATATATGTATATGATTAGTTTTTTGACGTTTAAAGTAAGATGAAGTCCAATTTAAGTCTTGAAAATTCCTAATCTGTTGTTCTAAAACTCTTTTTCCTATTCTACTTCTCCATTTTCTTTTATAAATTTCTCATAGGATTTAAAATGGATTATTTTTATTTTGTTCATCTGCACATACATACATGTGTGTAATCCTGTGTGTATTATTTCATGCCACATAATTTTAATTATTGTACTTTAATTGTTTTTAATGTCCAGTAGGGGCAGTAACGTACTATTGTCATTTGTCATAATTGTCTTTGATATTCTTTATTTATTCTTTTGCATTAAAGTTAAGTCAGTTTTTAACTTTCAAAAGCCCCATTACTATTTTTGTTGATATTACAGGAAACATGTAAGTTAGTATTAGAAGAACTTACTCTTCACAAGAACTTGATATTTATCTTTCCCATTACAGAGTATACCTGTATGTACATCATCAAATTTTTTCCTATATCTGTAGAATATGTAGACTATTTATATTTGTCTTTATATAAGTCATGTTAGAATTATTTCAGATTTGGCAGAACATTGTGGAGTCAGAGAGATGTAGTTTAGAACATTCTCTATTACTTACTAGGTAATGGATTTTTCTGCCTCTTCATTAGTACAATGAATTCTATTTTTTTCAGCTGATTTATATACACTTTCTAATTATACAATAAGATTATGTAAATACTTATTTTATCTTTATTATCAGGATTTATGACCCTTATTGTTGGTTGCACTGGCTAGTGCTAGTAAAGCAGTAATAATAAAAGGTAATGATTAAAGACATTTCCAGTTTTCATGCCAGTTTTTATAAGAATATCTTTTGTATTTCACTACAAACTGAAGTCATCTCATTTAGGATGTATGCTTTTATGTCTATGAGAAGCCATATTGAGAGAATATGTAATCCTTAACCAAATCCTTTTCTTTCCTGGTTTTGTTTGTCTAATTAGTGTATGTATAGGTATGCCTCATTATATAGACTGATTTTAAGATTTGAAAGCAAAGAGTGCTCCTTTTCTCTCTGAAGCTCAATTTCTGGATCAGTTAGAGAACAGAGTTATCATAGGGTTGGACAATAGTGGGTGCTAGCCAAGAGACCTTTGCTTTGGAGGGAGAAATTGAAGTTGAAAGAAATCAGGAAGGCAGGTGGTTCAAAAGAAAACGAGATGTCAAGGGAGAGGAAGCCAAGACAAAAGAGAACTTCTAAGGACAAATTGGGACCTGTGTCTCCTGTTTCCAACTTTGACGAGCTGTGTGTACTGCAGAGGAAGTCGGTGTGCTTCACCCACTGTGCACAAGCGCATGACTAGGGCGCCCCAAAGCCAAAGGAACAGACACATGGGCAAACCGAAGCTATGTTTGCCACCGGACACCTGGTACTACTCTACTTTGATCTTCTACTCTGCTTTGGTCATACTACTCTACTTTTGAAATAATATAGGAAACATGTAAGTTATACTATTCTACTTTGGTCTTCCAAACACCTTATAAACTTCTGTGGCGCAGCCGTGCTTGGATCCAAACAGAGAAGGGAATTCTAGTAAATACATTTGCAGCTTGACTAAGTTAGAGCAGCAGAAATCACCAAGTTTATTTACAATGATAATAATGCTATTCATCTTGCATAATGTCATGACTATTAGAGAAATTATGTGAAGTATATGGTTATACACTAAATTCATGGTGACGGTTACTACTGTGGATTGTACCAATAAGTTTCCTGACACTGAGTATGTATACCTTGCTGCTGTCATTTACTTTTGCCAAGGAAACATACAGCTTATGCTACTTGCCTGTGAGCTGCATTGTTCTTAGTGTTGACGTGTACAGCTGGATGACTTCTTATGTAACTTCACTACACCCGTAACTGTCTCTTCCCCTGCTACAATGTTATTTTCATTTTGATAGGAAAAAAGTAGGTATGTCAAAAATATTGTATGGATACTAATTCAACCAAAGATAAGCATACATTACAAACTGATAATTCACTTTAACAATCATTTTATTAATTTGGCTTTGGAAGCACGGTAATATGACAGATGCATTTCTTTTATTTCACAAGTAAAGTGGAATTGAGTTGTCAATATGTAGATTTTGTGATGCAGTTTTTGCCTGGTAATTGATGTAGATCAATAAGAACAACACTAAGATATTCACTGAAGACTATAATAATAACTATTAGATTAGTAACTTCATATATTCTGTTAACAGTTAACTTCTAAAACTTATGATTTCCTTGATTAATACAACCTCTTAAAATAATATCAGTTAACTGAAGTCAATGGTGAATTTTTTTTCCAATTTCTTTAGGTGCACCTGGAGAACATTTTAGCCTACACAAATTAAAGAAGAATCTAAAATCTGGCCAAGGGTCATATTTACTAATAAGTAAGACAGACTAGTAAAGTTTAATTCTTTAAGTTTCGTAGGGGCAGGGGGGACTTTAAAGTCTTAAATTCTCTTTAAAATCTGGCATTTTGAATAATTATTGACGCTGAAATAAATTCTCAAAGTCACTGTGATTTTCACAAACACACAAAGATCTTGGTGGGCAGAGAAATCTATCAGCTTGTATTTATGCAGTATGACTATTTTTATCAGAGGTATATGCAGATTTGTGTGGCCTAAAGCACATAAGACTTAGATGAGAATTATTTCAGGAAAATAAAATTATTAAGGTAAATTTGTCAGGATTACAATGTTTCCCTGGGGCGGGACTATTTAATTGATGGATTCTAAAATTTAAGTTTTATTAATTTCACATAAAATCTGTCTATGCTCTTGAGAAATCTTGAATGACTTTTTCTTAATATTAAATATTTTTGGGCAAAATTAAGACATTTTGGCACAAACTTCAACTGGTTGAATCCAATTATATATTGTGCAGTTATCCATTTTTTAATTCTAAGAACTCTTCCAAATGACATATAGTAGCTTCATAGTTTATTTCTATTTTCAATGCTGATGATCTTTTACTGACAACAAGAGACATCAAAAGTTATTCTAAAAGTTTTCAGCAGCATTTGCTTCATGCCTACTGTGTGAGAAGGAGTGAAATAATGGCATTAAATATCTATTGAGGTCTTTCTTCTGGACAATTTTATGCTAAGGACAACATAACTCCTGACTCAAAAGGGCATTTTGGAAAGGGTAAATGAAGTGGTTGCACAAGGTTTACTTTAACAACTGAAAAAATGTGTCATATGTATTAATGTCAACAACTGGAATTTTACCTCATTAGGCAATTTCTAAGGCTCTGATTATTATTCTAAGCAGAAAAAATATGCTAATTATTCACTCTGAATATAGAAGGAAAAAAGGTGTAAAATCTCCCGTTAGCCGTGTGACCATGTACTAATTGCATGTCATGTGTCAAAATAAGGTAGCTCACTGTGCCTACAGCAATTAGACACAGAACTCCATTAATGAAGCTCTGTCTGTCACTAAAAGTGTTTTCTGTGCTACAGTTGAAGATTAAAATATTAACTTTTCAAATATTTATGATAGTTACTGACAGCGTTTCAAAATGTTGCTTTTAACAAAAGCTTTCTATTAAGAATTAGTTTTTAATTTGGATTTTATATTCAGAGATGATATTAACCTATGGAAGGAAGATGGGATTTCTTAGGTATCTGAAGAGAGTTTATTACAAAAGGTAGATTATTTTTTAGAAACCCTTATCAAGTCTTTGGCCTTTAATTTTATTCTCAGAAAGAGGCTTCCTGAATGTTTTATGAAAATATTGTTTTTTCTCCATTGAAGCATCCATTTAACAATGATGTGCAAATGTAGGTTTTACTTGTATTATTTCTCTATTTTATTAAAGTTGATCAGTTCTGAACTTATTATAACAAGTCAGAACTTACTGGTCATGTATATTATAACTGATGTGTTTTTTGGTGATATGAGAAGTTTCCAGAAAAGAGGATGTCAAGTACCTTAAAGATCATCAATTCTAAATCAACCAGTAACAATAACACTGCTTCTTCTATGCTAAATTGGTTTATTGAGCGATTGCTGTATATGATGTAACATGCTTAAAATACAGTACAGTATTTTATGAGATTCTACTTTTGAACTCCATTTTTATTTCCTTATTCTTTTGAATATGTTCAGTCCTCATCTACTTACTATGATGATAAGTGACTTTGCTATGGTTTATGCTTCAATTTTTACAGTTTAGAAGTATATCATCAAAACAACTACCTTCTTAACTTTTGCATGAATTATTTCAGTGCATTCTAGTTCTCTACCGATTTTTTATGCATGAAAAATGTTGTGGTCTCTCTTGTTCAGCATTGCTTGGTTCTAGCTTATCAAAGATTATTTTCTAAAATCTGCTTTGATTCCATGCAAAGTGATGTGATTCTATTTATTATTTCATTTTTAAAAAAAGGCTGTTGTTAAATTTAACAATATTACTTTCAGGTGGCATATTCACTGATTTTTTTTCAAGTTCATTTTGCCATGGTCGAAGTGTCTTCTAAGTATAGTGAACATTTTTGCCTTCTTTTTAGCCATACTTTAGGAAATTTAGTGTCAAACACAGTGTCCTGAATTAGTACTCCAAAATTTGTAATCTAGTCCAAAAAATGCTGTAATTTAACTCCAAATTAAGTTACAAATCTTTATTGGGGTGACAGTAAATAATATTTTTTTTTAGTTTTTACACTCAAAGCTTAAGGACTACTTGAAGTTTTTGTGCTAGATGATATTTCTTTTCTCTTTATTTCTCCTATTTGTGTAAGCGAAGAATAGTCTTACCATCTAGAAGCATTCAATCATATTGCTAACTGGAATAACACATTTTTAAGCTCCTTTTGTAATTTTTCTGATTGATAGGAAAACACTACAGCTATTAGACAACTGAATGCTTATTCATTAACACCTCGAACATGGTGACCTCTGGATTCTCCACTGTGGAATAGTATATGGTGAGTGTTAAAAAGTATTTATCTTGTTGGAGGCTGCAGTGGAGTTTCTGAAAGAAAACATAAAGGTTTGTTATTTATGACCGAGATAATTTGTCTCTTTTTGGGGTGGGGGTGCGGGGATCAAACTCAGGCCCTTATACTTGCTAGGCAAGCGCTCTACCAGTGCGCTAAATCCCCAAGCCCCAAAAAGTCGGTCCATAGCTGTCTGTAGTAAAATTTGAAAAACAATTGTTTCAAACTATTAACACATGAGTAATGGATATTTACAGGACAAAAGTTCAATTGCTCTTCAAGTCCTGTGAATCATTAAATATGAAATCAATTCTTTTTATTTTTTAAAATGATGCCTATTAATTACACAGAATATTAGATGTCATCCTGACATTTTCATATACGCATGTGATGTACTCCACTCATAATATCCTCTATATAATTCTGCCTTACTCTCCTGTCCTCTCCCAACCTCTTCGTCTTGTCTAATAGTCTCCCTTCTACTTCTGTGTCATCATGTGGTTCCCTAGATTCTAGATATGGAAGAAAACATGATACTTGCCTTTAGACTCTGGCTTATTTTGTTAACATGATCATCTCCATCCATTTTCCTGCATATGACATGATTTTGTTCTTCGTTGGGACTGAATAATATTCCATTGTGTTTGTTTATGTACCATGCAAATTCCTTTAAAAAGCTGAAACAATAATATTCTCAACTTGTTTTACAAGTCAAACCTGTTGGGCATCTCTGCAGCACTCTGTCTCATAGAAAGGGTGAAAGATGAAATGTTGGAGGGATTTGATTTCTTTTTTCTGGGGGAAGGTTTGGAATTCTTTTTTTTTTTTAATTTTATTTTAATGGTACATTTTAGATGTACATAGTAATAACATTCATCATAGGGAATTTGTACCTGTACATGATATATCTGTTGCTTCTTTTTTTCCCATTCCCCTCCCCTCACTCCCTCCTCCCTCCCTACTTACAAAAGATTTGTTTCCATTTTTTCCTTTCATTTCTTATTTCTCTTGTCCCTCTGTTCCTTTCCCCCTCCCTTGTTCCCTTTCCCATTTGGACATTTTTCTTCCCTTTCCCAATGTAATATGTTTTAGTCTTTATTTACACTTCAGCTTCTCACACCAGAGAAACTATGCAGTATTTAAACATGTGTGCCCGATTTATTTCACTTAAGAGTATGGTCTCAAGATGCATCCATTTACCTAGGAATATCTCAAGCTTATCATTCTTTATGGCAGAGTAGTACTCCATTATATAATGAGGTTTGGAATTCTTAAGAGTATTTTTGTCATTCTCTATTTATATTTAAGGTAACTACTGTTAGGTATGATCTTACTACAACCATTTTGTAATTTGTGTTTTAGTTTTCTTTCTCTTATTTTTACAGTCTTCCTTTGTGGTTAAGAGATTTACCGTAGTAGTGTGTATCAATTCCTTGTTTATCATCCCCCTTTTGTACAGATTGTTGGTGATTTAAATGCATTCATGGTTTAAAGTGAAAAATATTGTTTCCTTTTAATTTCTCCTTTGGGTATAAAAGTGTATTAGTTTTGTAAGTTCTATTATATAAATTCAGTTTAGTTGCAAGTAAA
Source organism: Hystrix cristata (assembly GCA_004026905.1). Classification (NCBI taxonomy): domain Eukaryota; kingdom Metazoa; phylum Chordata; class Mammalia; order Rodentia; family Hystricidae; genus Hystrix; species Hystrix cristata. The sequence continues at coordinate 7,544 of PVJO010009981.1, forward strand.
TAAAATGCATACTCTGAGTGAATATGTTACAATTGAATGGGCCCAAACTGGTCCAGGTTCTTCTGCATGACAAAGAAAGAACTACGAAACAGTTAGTAGTTAAGTAGCAAGCAGCTACCTTTATTGAGGATCACAGGATGGCACCAGGAACGGGCAGGAAGAAGAACCCAGGACGAGGAACTCTGAGGAGCCTCAGCACAACTCAGGCTTCCAGTATGTAAAGAGTCAGACCTCCCTGACCCCAGGTGCCTCTCACTGTGGTCGGACCCCTCTAACTCCAGGTGCCTCCAGTTCACCTTTCACTGGTGGTCTGCGGCTTGGGGCATCATGATCTCCTAAACTCAAACACAGGTAATCACCAGAGCAGTGCAGTGCCCACAGCTGAAAGGAGGGAAGGGAGTGACTCACTCTTCTCCATTTCTAACTGTATCAAATACAGGGAGATTCTTCTGTCTTGTCTAACTTTGGTACTCAGTACTGTTTGGTACTTGGTATTGCATACTAGTAGTTTCTGGCATTAGCAATGTTTAATAAGTATTTGCTAAACAAGTGGATGACTGTTTCATATTCTTTCCTATCTTTATGATTTTTAAAAATTATATTAACATGATATTATATATACGAGGATTTATATGCCATACCAATATTATTAATGAAGCGTAAAGACATAATGAACATTTATGAACGCAGCATTCAGTCCAATAGTTAGTGCATTACATCAATTTGCATCTAGTCGTGTGTCCTCCTGTTTTATCACTATGACTCATTCCTCAAGGACACCATTACTTTAATGTTTGTGTTATACCATCCGTCCTGTGAAAATATGGGATTCTGTTATAAATGTTGGATATTTAAGAATATATTATTTGGTTTTGCAGTTTGGGGAATTCTATAATCGTGGCCTTATACTGTATGTGATCTTCTTGGACTTGCTTTTTTTGATATTATGTTTTCAAAGATTTATCCCTGTTGTTGTAATTGTTTAATTATTTATGAACTGGAGTTTATCACACTCCATTGTGTGAATATGCTATCTTGAGGAAAATTTATTTTTCTAGGTTTTAACTCTCATAAATAATGCTGCTATCAATATTTACATATATCCTTTCATTTATATGCATAAAGCTATCAGAGGCATATACTACTTAGAATTGGATTTCTATTGGATTTCTGGGTTGTAGACTATATACGGGATCTTTTTAGAGAGAAAATATTAAATTATCTTCCAAGATAATTTGGAAATTAAAATTTGCAGCTTCTAAACAGCAGTGTGCAAGAATTTCCACTGCACTGTGTCCTTTCCAACAGTGCTATAATAAGACTTCTCAATTTGTGTCAGCTTTGACATTTTTGTTGGTTTTCTTTTCTGTTTTTGTTATTTATTGTAAATGAAGGGGATTTTGGAGATTAATTCTACCTTTTGCAAGCCAGAGATGCCTCATGTGGTATAGTTTTTCAAACTCTAATTGTTCTCCAGTGAAAGAGTCCTGTGCTGTTTCAAATCATCCTTCTCACTAACACTGAATGCCTTTTACTCACTTGCTACTTGAAAAATTGTCCAAAGGTTGCTAGATATAGATCCACTATACTAAAGTGAATTGCAGTTTTAGCCAAATACAAGAATGTACTCTTTCAGAAATTTTTTTATGAGGAGGAGGACTTCAAATTCAAGCCCAGCCTCAGTAATTTAGTGACTTAACACGGTCCTGTTTCAAAAAAAAAAAAAAATAGGGCTGGGAATGTATGTCAGTGAGAGGCCCCAGGTTCAACATCCTGTTGTTCAAAATAAAAAAAGAATTAAAAAAACATTTTTCTCTTACTAACTAAAAATGTAAGCTATCTGAAAAATAAATCTAAAAATGAAGATTTGGTAAATCTGTTAGGAAGAAAAATGATAACACTTAATTGATTAATAGATATAAAATGCAAAGACATAACATGTTCATTAATTAATAGAAGACTCTGTACACAAAACTGTCGATGCTGTCAAAGCTTCCGTTAATTCAAAGCAATAAATGTATTCATGATATAAATAACAATGATACCATGACACTTATGTGCAAGAATAAGAGGCTAAGAATTACCAAGACATTTCTAAAGAAAAAATACAACTAGGAAGACTTGTCCTATTAAATGTTGAGACTCATCTAGCATATTATGATAGTATTGAGGCTGGGACAGAAATAGATCATTAGAACAAAATAGAGAGCAAAGAACCCCACACATAAATTGAAACACATGCCTTTATAGTGTTACCTTTAACTAAGAGCGATGAAAAAAGGAAATTATATTCAGTAATATTGAAAACACCACACAGTGGAGTACTACACCGCCATCAAAAAGGATAAACTAGAGTCATTTGTATGTAAATGGATGTTCCTTGAGAACATACTATTAAGTGAAATAAATCAGGCACTTATTAGTACACATCGAATTGTTTCTCTGATATGAGAAACCATAAGTGTAAATAAGGACAAAGGGGTAGAATAGATATTTTGTTTTAAAAAAAAAAGAAAGAGAGATAGTATTCAAAAGAGAGAACTAGATAGGGTAAAGGGGGATAAAGAAGAAGGTTAAAAGAAAAGTAAGATGAAAGGGGAAAAAATGGTAAAGTGTAGCGACACTTGTTGCAAATAGGGAGGGGTAGGTGAATGGAAGGGAGAGGAGGGGAAGGGGGAAGAGGGGGGAAAACCAAGATGTATCATGTACAGGTACAAAATAACCATGTTGATTATGATCATTATGTATACAATGTACCAATGCATGTTCTTGGTAAAAATAAAAATAAAAAAAAGAAAACACCAATTTTTTCATATCAAAAATTATCTTTTAGCATACATAAAAATCTAAAAACTTAAATGTTAAAGGGAAATGCTTTACATTCTGATTATCAAACACTTTTACCTCAATGCAGGAAATAATTTTCAACTGAAATAAAAAGTAAAAATCATAAAGGAAAAATCAATATATTTAGCAATATTAAAATTAAGAACCTTAGATATATACTCAAGAGATACTCTTGAATATGAAAATAAATAACAATGCTGAAATAACACCAATTGTAATTTTAAAAAGGAAAGAGTCTATCAAGAAAGAATAGTGTATTGAGAGTGGAATACTACATAGCAACTGAAATAAGCTTGTGTCATGAATAGCCCTAAGAAATACAATGCTAGCGAAAAAAGTAACAGAGAGAAGGATATTTTAATCTTCCACTTTTGCCAAAAAATGTTATCATTTAGAAATGCGAACATGTAGTGAATGCATAAAGACATACATGGAAATGCTAGCCAAATTTAACATAGCAATTGCTCAGGAGATGAAGAAAGAGAGGAGGGAGATGCACAGAATCACACAGGGACATTCGATCATTTTAATCATGCTTCATTTATGAGTCTCGATATATCACTGTATTTTGTAATATGTGCTATGCTTTTTGGCTACCTGATATATTCCACAAAATGCACATTCAGGTGTTTCTTTTACTTTATTAATTCCCCACTAATTAGACTATGTACTATTTGGTGTGATTGTTCCTCAATTTCTAATGTATATTAGCCCATCACAGTTCTAAATGGATGAAAACATTGAAATTGGCTCATGACTGTCCTAATCTTTATCTTAGCATCTTTTAAAAAATTTAGCTACCCAGCAACCATGTATTTATTCTATGCGGGCTACTGTACCAGATGATAGGCACAGCAGAAGCATCCTGACCACAGGCAGTGAAGAATATCAGCATGTGCATGCTTATAGTGTAAAATGCACAATGAGGTATAAAAGGAGCTAGTGGACTGAGTCAAGGAGTTGAATAGCTGTATCAGGCATCCAAGATGAAGCAAATACCATTTAAAAATGAAGTTGTAAACACAGTATTGACTAGTTCAAATTTTGGGTTCCTGAAGGTCATCCGAATGCTGACTCCATTTCCAATGAGGAAGTTAACATTATTTGCCTCAATTTCAAGCAGCTATTGTTTTAATTCTGCTATCGTTCAAATGTAACAGACTTCACCGCTTACTTTCTGGATACTTTTGTCACCTATTGCTCAGTTTGTTTTAATAGTGGAGTTAGGATTCATTTTTAGTTCCCTAGAGAAACAGTAATTAACTACTCCGGGAATAATAATTTTAACTGTTTCACAAATAAGTGTATATGAAGCAGTACTACAGTGTTCTAAATCTTATTTAGCTCTGACTTCTTGGAAAAAAGCTGTCCTTTCTATGTTGGGAAATGAAATAGCTTATTACTTAGAGAGGGAAGGAGGCGTATGGAAAGAAAAAGAGAGAGATTGAAGTTTCATTTCTTTATGGTTTGACTAACTGGCTTTCTTTGGTGTTGGATTCAATGGGACAAAATTCTCAGTCTGTTGGGAGAGCACAAAGAGGTAAATGGATTTCCTTAGGGCAACTAGGGAAAGCCACGTACTGGTGGTGGCATTTGATGTGGGCTTGGAAACTGGGAAGATTTAAAGTAGGCAGAGAGAGAGAAGTAATAAATCCTAAGTAGGCAGAACAAATCACAAACAGAATTGGAAGAGTGACTGTTGACTGTTCAGACATTAAAATTAAATCATAAAGAATTTGTGGGCATTGTATTTAATCCCCATTAGTTTATCAGATAACAACTTGACTGAGTGATGGTTATGACCAAACTGATGTGCTCAAGAGGTTGTATGTCAAGAAAATTAGCACTGCAATGGTTGAAGTAAATGTACATAAAACTAAACAAAAATTAAAATTCAATATATACTCAAAACTAAGAAGTATATGTAGGCTCTGGATGTTCTTACGTTAGTACCAAATTGACTCAGGAAACTTTTGTCAGAAACAACAAATAGCCCAAGTTACCTTTTTTTAAGTATTTATTGTCCTCTATTGCCTAGACAAAGCTGCCACGTGAGGTAAGTTGAGAAGGCCCAATTACTGTTCTCAGTACATGGTTATAACCAAAGAAACTGTTTAGCAAGAAATAACATGAGAAAATATTATAGCTATATACATATGTTGAAGAGAATCTTCCAACATTAGCAAAAGCTCAGTCTCCTGAGTGTCCTCACTTCATTGAAAGGATCCAGAGCTGTGCAGAAGAAGTTTTTTTCAGGGTTCCAGCATCCTCCCCTGGCTTTTAACCCTTTCTCAGGTCATCCCAACCATTTTAGTACCTACAAGTCCTTCTACCGCCCCTGAAACAGGCTCAGCTCTGTGGTGCCTAGATGTTGTTTATTCAGACTCATAATCTTAGGAGAAAAGAGGACAATTGAGCTTTAACATGATATTAACATTTTCTTCCTTTTTTTTTTTTTCTGATATTGGTGTTTTACTCTTTTTCACTAGAGGTAGAGAGGGAATCACCAGCTCTGGGTTTTGGAGAGCTTTTCCTTAAATAGTTTTCTAGCCCCCCCCACCTTTCTCCGAGGCGCACACACACACACAGCTGCCAGATTCCAACTATCTTCTTGAACTTTCTGTGGTAGTTCTACTTTCCCACAAATGTGTTACAAATGCATTTAAATGGGGCTGATCACATCATTTTCAGGGCTCAGTGACAAATGAAAGTTTGAGATTCTTTGTTTTAAAAGCAAGAAAAGCAAAAAGGCTTTACCTATCCTCCATGGTCACGCTCAACCTATTAAATATCGTGCCTCCTCACTTCCTCAGCTGCGGTACTCAGACCCTCCCAGGTAATCGCAGCCCTGCGCTGGCTGCAGGGTACTGGGAATATGCATGAGCAGCTTGGCTCTTCTCGTATTGGCACGCAGGATCCCACCAGGGAGGAAAGCGTGGTAGTTGTTGGATTACCATCAGGGTGCAGATGAAGAACTGGCCCCCAGAGGTGGCGGTGAGTAGGATGGCACATGAGCTGAGTTTCCAAGCCCCTGCGGCAACCCACTGACCCACTGAACCTCATTCACAAGACACAATATCAAAGATAAAATTACTAATAAAATTATATTATTAACACTTTGAAGATAGTGTCTGCAAAAGAAGACATAAACCAGATGTGGTGGGGCAGCTTTAGCCTATAAGGCTTCATGCATCTCAACGGGTCACAAGTATTGGTTTAATGTTGCCATACCGTAATTTTTAAGCTTTTCTTGACAATTTCTGTGGGCCCAAAAATGTGAGACAGGAAGAAAAGAATTATATCTACTTTGATGATGGGAACAAGGGTAACAAGGCAGAAAAGAGAGGGCTGATTCTCTAACAAATAGGAAAAGTTGAAATCATATCACCAGAAACACAAGTAAGCTCCTTACGATGTCCCTTGGATTCTATCAGTATGGAATTTTTTAAATGAAATGTTATGTTGACTTTGGAAGTAATAACTACCCCTTATCAGGCACCAAGATATCATTGAACAATTTTATGTACTTCTTTCTAAAAGAAATGTGCAATTTAGGCCTAAAAAACATCCCATATCCAATTAAGTTGAACCATGTGAGACTACTGATATTCAAGCATTTCTGATCTACAAAAACATCTCTTTAATCTGATATTACCACCTTTCTCCTTAACAAATATGCACAGATACTATGTCTCACTTTGTATTCCTTAAACCAATATTAGCTTCTGGACAATTTTGCAATATTGCATCTGTTTTTAATAAAAAAGTATCTCAGCTTTTGTCATGACATATACATGTTTCTCTGAAGTTTAAAGGGCTATCATCCAATACTATGAGAAATTTGATCTATACCATTTAACTAGAAAACACATTAAAGTAGAAGCAAACATAGTTGCTCTGCTAATACGAAGATGGAAACTAGAAAGTACTGACTCAGTTTCTCAGAGATACTTTTCACAATGATCCAATTGAGCATTGGTTTACATTTTGAGTCTGAAGAAACCAGGTAGGTCTATGGAGACAAATATGCTTATTTTAATTTGTTACAGTTTTGAAAATATACAGGAGTTAGAAAGAAGTGTGAAATATTAAATGATTATTTCAATTAATTGTAGTGTTTCTCCATTCATCCTGGGTACTTGGGCTGGACTCAGTTACTGATAAGAAGAGGGCACGAAGGGTACTTTGGCAGTGAAGAGGAAGACGGTACTAAACTATAAGACCTACACAATTCCAAATGTCCTATTTGTGCAACTGACTTCTTTTGATAGCAAATTCTGAACTGTTTGGATTGTAAACATTTCTTACAATTCAGATATTTATGACTATTTGTCATAAAATGCTGTCTTAAGGAAAAACAAATATTGTTTGGAAATTAGTAACTCAAGAGCATAATAAAGGGGATAGAAGTATTTTGACACAATATTTCTTAAAGTTATAATTGTAATCATCATGACTGGTAAAAATTCAGTTAGAAAAATTAGCAATATTGATATTAAGGCCAACCTTCCATGCCACACTTCCTACCTGAAAGAAAATTGCAAGATCAGAGAAAAACCAAGATATTTAAATTTCACTTTTTCCAAAAGTAGCTTGCCAGATTTTATACTCTAGAAAGATTTTATACTCTAGAAAGACATTATGAAATTATTGAAACCTAAATAATGAATGCTGTATGAGTTACAAACATCCTTGGTCAACTTTTATTCCAAAAATTAAGGAAATTTGACCCTGAGTAAGTCTGGCCCGTATTATGGCATCAATCGTCAAACTTCCTTTTTTCTTTCTAGCCACCGAATTGTTATTCCTGTATGTTGACTGGAGACTGTGCCTTAGTTTGGGAGCTATTAACATCTATCAGGATCAATTGTACATACTTCAACTAAGAAAAATTGACTTGACAACGGTAATGGTTGTGAGAAAGCCATTACAGAGTCTCAGAGAAGAGAGAAAAAAAGGGCTGGGACACGCCAAGGAATCCGGAGTGGAGTGTTTTATTTTCTCACACAGATGCCCACTCTTCTTCCTATTTTTAGTCCCAACTCTGCATTTTTTTTTCCTATACAGTTTTACAAAGTTAAAGGAACAATAAAAACACACTGAAAATATGCATGTGTGATCTGAGGCTTGGGCTGTGGGCTGGGCCCTGGGGACACAGTGACACAGTCTGATGTGGCCAACATGAGGGACAACTTTCCTTTAAATATAGTAGTAGAGGGCAGGAAAGAAATCTCTCAATCAGGGCTACTTGTCAGGTCATCAGAGCAGTTCTGCCTTGTGTCCAGTTCCGTCCAGGAGTCTCGCAGACGATGAATAAGGGCATAATGGTGTCAGTCAGTAGAATCATTTCTCAAGATCTTTTCCATATTTTCCAGAGCAACTCCATGTGAGAAATCCCGTGCCATATTTACAGCACATACACCCAGACAAGTAACCCTGCAAGCTTTATGAGCACAACCAGATTACTTGCAAATTGGCACAGTGCAGATTGTGGGCCTACTTAATGTTTCTTTAAATGAAACAAAATAAGTGAATAATTCTTATTGCCTTTTTACACATAGTTGCCATTTTCCCCAAATATATTAAGAATTTTCTTGTTATTACTCCTTCTCATCTTGCCTCCTGTTGTACTTATATTTTATAAAGCAGATATATGATGATGATGTATTGGTCCTGATGAGAACTACAGAGAAATGGTGGAGAAAGGGGCCATCTAAGACCCATACAACTGATTTCCAAATCAAATGACGTGTTTATGAAAATAATTCTATAGTCTCAGCATCTACTTGCAATGCAGCTGAAATCTTTCCAGGCCAAAGAAATGCATCAAAAAAGAAAAAGGAAATCAAGAAAGAGGGAAGAAAGAAAGAAAGAAAAAAAAGAAAGGAAACAGATTTTACTTTTAGCTCATCTTCAGATTTGCAAGAGACAATAAGCGAGATTCATTAGGCCATTTGTTTCTGTCATCTGCCATGATTCAAAATGAAATACTAAATGTTTCATGGACTCAGAAAAAGAGTAAAATTTGTCTTTGTGTTGGCTGTGTGAAGACAGCGTGGCTTCCGGCCCGTACGCAGGGTCTAACAGAGGAAGGGGAGGGTGGTGCCGTCTGAATAATGATGGGCTAATATCATCACCCTCTTGTCAGCTGTAATAGGCTTTTCCTCACAGACATAATTCATAAAACTGCTACATTATATTCTATCCCTGACAGCCCCTATCTATCCTCCAACCCAGCAGGCTCACAACTAATAAGAAAATATGTGGTTCAGGAACCTTGAAAAATTAAACAGGTAGTTTATGAACAATTTGTTTCATGGGGATGTTTATTATGTTTATTAAATATTGAGCCTTTAATGTTTTCCCAGTGCAGATGATATCATAAAAATGCTGACTTAAGCCTCGGATGTATTCTTAGAAAATGACATTTTACAAGCACTAGTAGTACATAGTAAATAACTAAATTATAGCAGCTTGTGCATGTGTATACAGACAGTATGTAGAAAATGTAATTTATAATGTATCTTTATGTACGTGTGTATGTGGGATGCATCCCGGGGTATCACATTCTACTTGAGCTTCCACTGTAGGGTTAGCTTTGAAAGTAAGTTGGGGAACACCATAATTTTAGCACTTGCCTTGGGGACGGTCAGCCTGAGATTTGTTTTATTGCTTGTACTAAAGGAGAAACCTTGAGTTCAGTATTCCAGGCATCAAGAGTACACATACTCTGGGCACTAATAATAAACTCAATCAGGAGTGTTACTTTGTAAGTACCATTTGTATATAAACCCTTTACTTTGGTTTTCTCTGGAGAGCAATGTGTGTGAGGAGATGAGGGTAAGATGGCTCCTGATAATGTGATGTCCTTTATTTGAAAAGTATCAAATTAGCTACAGAAACAGTGCTGCAGAAAGCTGACCGAGATGGTGCATGAAGTACGCCCATCCAGTGCCCGCACCTTGCGGGTTACTAGCTTTGCTGTCATAATATATTTAATCAGCGTGACAGTAAATGATCTTCTGCTGTAGACAAGCAAGTGGAAGATTATCTGCATTTTACAGGGTTAATGGCCCTTCCATAATAAACAATACCCACAGTATGAAAATAAAGCAATAATTCACGTGCATATTTCAGAAAGCACATGCCCAAGGTGATTTACAAAGGAAGTGGGATCAAACCTGTGGTTAAATGCTGCAGCATTCTAGGGCGCAACTGTACTGATCTCAGAAGGGCATCTTAATTTACTGTATGTACCCACAGAGAAGCCTGCACACAGACGTCTTGTAATGAATGCACCCTCACAGGTTTTCACTGAGGGTATAGATACATGTAATATAAAAATTCAGGTGAAATAGAAAATATCAGCATGAAGAGGTTAAATGCAGCAGATTGCTTATCAGTGAATCAGCTTCAGACTAGGAGAGTTCCTTAGAGGCCACTCGTGGACCTTTGTCATCTAATAGTTTTATAAAAATGCAAAGTGATGGAATGGAGACAAGCTGACCCTAAGCTTGAGGAGGACCCTGGTAGCTAAGATCCAAATTAAGGGAGACCTTCGTCAATTGCGTGGCATGGTCAGGGATAAGCAGGGAGAGATTCAGAAAGGGGAGACGCCCTTGTTCAGCAAGGTAAACTTGCATGTATGATGTGAGGGATGCCCCACTTCTTGCCGGTGCAGAAATAGTCTTTCTGACTTTCACTGTCTATATTAAGCCATTTTATAGCTAAAAAGAATGTATATCTTAAAATCAGAAGTAATATTGTAAATACTAAGATAGTCCAGTTTAAAAGATGTCAAATAATCTATGTTCAGTACTACTCAGCTTCCAAATTGTTTCCAATGTGGCTGCTATAAATGAAGAGTAGTAGAGAGAATTTGGACAGAAAAGGTTAAGGGATTACACTATGTAACTTACAGAACAAAACCAGTAAAACCAAATAATAATCTTTCCCACTAAGGGGAATCATATCCACAGATTGGGAACAAACTATCCCCACCCTCATAAGTTGACCCAGCAGGATGGATTGAGATTAAATGCATTATTTTTTTATAATGGGATGATTAAATATCATAGTAGGCAGCAAAAGAGTTATACTTTCGTGCTGAGATTTTAAGAGTGGGTTTAATCATCATTTGATAGAAAGAGTTTAGAAGCAGCCTGTCCTTAAGAAAAAGAGGTGGGGTGTTTAACCTCTGGTGGTTCCTGCCAATTTAAGGAATTCACCAATTGTTGGCAGATCCTCTGTCCCTGCACATAGTTTCTGTTATCTCCACTGAGAGTATATTTTAACAATGATTAGGCTGACCTGAGCCTCCTTCTGAAGTTTCATTTTAAATAACAGAAGCCATAACTCTCTCTATTCCCAAACACATCTCCAAGTGGCAGGTTATTTTATAATAAAGTTGAAAATTATTTGTTTCATCTTGGACCCGTTTGGAATTTTACGTTCTGGCCTAGACTTTCGGGATTTGATGCCCACTGGAAGGCAGTGGTTAGTTCTTCTGGGGAGAGGGGTGGGGGTTGTCCTTCCTATCTCTCCTGTGGCTTGCTATGCTGTCTAAACTTGTTTATAATGCCAAGGGTCCTTGCATAGTTCTCTCTGAAAGAAGCAGACAAGGTGGGCAGCAGTTTGCGCAGAGAAAAAATTTAGTCTGGGTCATTAAAGAACCATGAACATCCTAAACAGCATTAGGCTATGTTTGGTTCCAGGTCACATGTTGTGCCACCAATTTCAGACATTCCGCTTTTTAGAGGGAGGCAGTTGGTGGCAATTAATTACCCCTGGATAGCACATACAGCTGCAGTCTCTGTATGGAAACAGAAGAGAAATTAGATTTAATTGGCCTTAGCACAATCAAGAACGTGGCATTTATTTAATTATGGCTTGTTGGGAATGGAACTTTGATGAGTGCATTATTGCATTTTTAATATTAATAATATAATTAATAACACATAACAGCACATAAAAATGAAATAAGCTTCTTGGATGTTACATTAAGATATTGTGTGTTATTTTTAGCAATACATGAAGTATGTTCTTTGGACAATCAAAAAATTCTCAACTATCTCAAAAACGAAAGATTCGTTACCCTGGCATGTCAGTCACACTCATTATTGCAAAGTTTTCTTTTATCAAGCCAGGGTCTCACTCATCCTCGGCAGAGCTGGTACTATTAAGTGAAATTATTCGTTAAAACTCAATTTACTTTCCATTTTGTTCTACTTTTTGGCTTTGAAGTTAAAATATTTTTTTGTTATTTACTGCCCTTGCAGCTTTTACTTGGTAATAACTACAATTTTTTTAAAGCCCTCAAAAAATCTGGAGTTCAGATTAAAAGTACAGAAAATAAAGCATTCTATGAAATGGGACTTTAAAAATTGCCATAATTCTCAAATACTGCTTTAACTTTTACAGAAATATTTGCCTAGGAAATATCTTTCATCATTTTAATAAAATAATTAAACTTACCCTCTTACTATTTACATATTTTTTCTGGTTTGTATATCTTAAATAAAATTCTTAAAGATGAACCCCCAGAAATTTTTTTCTTTCTTTTTTTTTTTTTTAACCGTATGGCTTTGTAGGATGAACATTTGCTCCCAATTTAAGGGAACATACTATATTTCAATCTGCATTTAAACCCTGTCTCCCTGATGGGAAAGTCCCCCAAATGCCACGCAGACTAAACAAAACGAATGCTTCTGACTGCCATGCTGTATTAAAAAAAAATCTGTCTTATATTCTACACGTACTGGGCAATCTTTCTGCACAGTTTCACACAAAAGCAGTGGGATTAGCAGGACTTTGCTGTTGAATCAGGCATTTGGAAATAGAGGAAAAACAACACATCACGGCACTACAGCTGTTTATAAACTAAAGTGGCTTCGTGGTTCTAGAGTGCAAAAGAGGCAGCCTAGGAATCGTCACAGTCTTGCTGGGCTGTCCAAGAACACTTTATATCCTTAACTCCTTCACCTCTCAAGTGGAACGATAAAATTTTATGCTCCCAAATTAAGTACAAAAAAGGACTGAATGGTGATACCAAGTTCAGAGGGTAAGCGAGAAGCTAGCAAGTCTAACTGTAAAGACTCAAGCGCAAGGACTGGAGAGGTCACTTTACAGAGGACAGTCATTCTACTTTATTTTTCTTGAAATTTTGTCATTTTGTTTTTCCCTATGATCGTAATAAGAAAATAAACTTTCACAGAGGATGCTTGACACATCTTCACTTTTGTTTCATCAACTATTTCTTAAATGTCTGAGGACTGCATACTTGTACATTCCTGTCCAAGACACATAGGACACCAGTATTAAAGGTGATTTGCCATTCAAAATCATGCAGGAGCCAGAGAATCAGTACCGTTGCTTGATTTTTGTATGTAGAGTACCTTGGAAGAAATGCTCAGTCTTAAGTCAGGAGGCCTGCTTGCCTCTCTGGTTATTTTACCAGGAAATGACTGCGTGAACTTGGGCTTGTCATTTCTCTTCTCATCCCATCTCCTCATTTCAAAGTGAAGGTGTTAAGCTCTTTAGATGCTCTCTAAGGCACCTCCATATCTAATACTCTATTATTTAGGACAATTGAAGGAAAATACTAGAGCCTAAAGAAAGGAGGGGTTGGAGATTTAGCTCAGTGGTTAGAGTGCTTGCCTTGTAAACACAGGCTCTGAGTTCAATCTCTAGCTCTGAGAGAGAGAGAGAGGGAAAGGACAACCCTAAAATTCAAAATTTTTCTTAAGGATGTGTCAAACGTCTATTCAAAACAACAGAAGAGGGTTGCCTCACCAAAGAATATTCCTGTTAAAACAGATGAAAATCGTACAGGAGAGGACGAGGCAGGGGAAGCACCCTTTCCTTCCCTCAGGAGCAGGGAGACCTGTTTGCTATTAGAGGAGTGATCCAGCGCTTTCTTAGTGCTCTGTGACTCCTGCAAAGGGAGCTCCACCTGGCCTCGATGTGCTGCGAGCCTCTTGCCCCAAGGATGGCTTTAGCCCTTGCTTCCTTCCCAAGGGCTTGGGCAAGTGCTGAAGAAAGACCTCAACCACCCCTTGCCTCAGCCTTCCAAGTTAAATACAGGAAGAGACATGCAGAATGAGTGACATCAGACATCACATTAGAGCAGCATTTGGCACTTGATGCCATACCTCAGAAACAATGTTACACATTAACATGTAAATGTACATTCCTGTGTGCCCGCAGACATCACCGCAGCCTTCCTGCTGACTTCTCTGCCAAGATGGGTTCAGTATCTCTGAACTGAACAATTAGCTGTGAGGCCGTCTTCAAGATCTGCCAGGCGGGAGTAGCTACGTCTTGTAAAGTTAAATGAACTTGGGCTAGGAAACAGTCCATTGTATGAGAAAAAAATTATATAAACATTTGGGAACTGAATTACTTGCTGTTAACTTTAAGCCAGTGACAAGTATCAGTATCCCAAGAGTTGTTGGTGTGGTACAGTAGCTGTGTATGCTCATAATGCACTTTCCTTACTATTCTGCAGGAAAAACTCTCAGGTAGAGTGTGTACTAACAGCATGTATCTGTCTGTCATCAAGGGAATCCTAGACACGAAAACACCATCACAGCAGCTGGCAGAAACGGGGCAGCAAACTACCTGTGCTTGACAGAGCCATCCAAAACGTCATTGGCTAAGAAGCCAGTTGCAAGCAGCAATTAATGCCTGGGATTTCATTTCTTAACCTCCAAACACACTTTGTCCTCCCCCATTTGTACAGAATATGTAACTAAAGACTTCTAAGTAGAACAAGGTGTCGAGGATTCTTGTAGCAGTTATGCTAAGAAAAACCCATCGAACACAAGTGCACACACACACAAATCAAGAAAATTAAGCCAAGTGTACGTGAGTACATATCCACTGGGTATACTTACAAGGGAGGTACACCATGAACTTCATTATCAATGGATGATTTGACAAATCCCTTATAATGTAACTCATTACAGTTACACAGAAGCCTTGGCGGGTGTTGAGACTAGAACAGCTGACTGGACCTCGCCTTTCGTCCACAGAGAGGGAGAGGCGTGCGGGTTCATTATGCATGTGTTTGCCTGAACTGGCTCTATCTGAAAATGTTTTTCCTTTCTGCTGAACAAAATGTAAAGATGTGTTTCTCAGACAAGAAGTCTATATGTCAGGGAGAGTCTAAGTGCCTTAATAAGGCAATGCCTCTTTTTGCACTTTGTTGAAGGATCTTGGAAATGAATCTAGTCTCCTTTTGACACCACACTGGGCAAGTGGGGAGTGAAGAGAATTAGCAAGTTGAGAAAATGCGGACAGTCCAATTGTTTTGATCCAGCAGAAACTAAAGATAGTTTCTACATGTGATTTCCAGGCCACAAACTGTCTTTTGAGATTCATACTTGGAAGAACATGGACAAAACAAATGAGTAACTTCTATACACACTTGTCCATAGGATACAAATATAATATTTATATTCCTGCTGGTAGTCTGTCCTGAGCAAATAGGGAGGTGCTGATTCTTAAGATTGATTTCTAGGATCCTACTGCAGGGCTGAATCTAGAGCTGTTTCTTATTATACCTTCTGTTTGTTCATTGGTTAATAAATGAGATTTAGTTTTGAAATCTAAAAGTAAAGCAGAGCCTCGACTTGGATTTGGGGGATGTCTGATTTCTTCCATGATAGAGAAGAAGTGGTTGGGCAGATACACGCTTCTGCGAGGATCCGATTACCTATCCTCTTCTGTGCCAGATGTTGCTCTTACTGTGGGTTTTGTGCGCTTCAGAGTGCCTTCTCTTTGCCTGGTGATGTCCTCTGTCTCTGGTAAGTGATTTCATCTGTCTCCTCCAGCTAGACAGCAAAACAGACACTAGAGGGAGAAATTAATAATAAAAAAAAAAAACTTTAGAAAGTGTTTTCATGTCAAGTTTTATAATTACAGAAGACCAAAGAAAGTTGTCTGTACATAATCCACTGCAAATACCTAGAAAACACAGGCACACTCATACCAAGGAAGAAAAAAGCAAATCAAACTTTGGCCTAGGGGAGGCATGAACAGGAGGGGATTTTATTATTTCCATGTGTTATTTTGCATATATTATTCTGAACAGCACTTAGCACCTTCATGATGCTAAATTAATTTAAAATGATAATATTTTCCCCTCCTTTCTAAGTCGATCTCTTCTTTTTTTATTTTTTTATTTTTTTTTATTTTTTTTTTTTTTTTTTTGGTGCTGGGGATTGAACTCAGGGCCTTGTGCTTGCTAGGCAAGCACTCTACCACTTGAGCCAAATCCCCGGCCTAAGTCGATCTCTTCTGAGGGTGCTGTAAGGCACAAGTGGTGGGCAAACAAAGTTGAAGTCTTGATCTCGCACGTGAAATATTTCAACTTGTTATTTTTCCGTGCCCAATTTGTTGCTCGGTAAGAAACCATGGAGACAGAGATGTGATAATACTTCCAGAATGGGTCTTTTCATTGGCTTATAAAATATTGTGCATTGATAAAACGACAGTACCTCTTTGAAAGCATTTCATACTTGTTGTCTTAGTTAACCCTTCAGCTTCCCTAAGTGCTCATCAGGTGAGGTGATACTTTATACGTGCAGTTTACAGGGAAGGAAGATGAAAGGACTTCATCCAAATTACCAAGTGCTGTGATCACCACGCTCTAAATTCTTCCTCTGCTGTCTCACAGAAGAACTGAAGTGCACGCGGATTTCACTTGAAATAGAAGCAATGCTCTTTTCACCCCTTTTCATTGTTCTAGGAAACCAAGAGTCCTGACTTAAAATGGGATAGGAAGTGTTCCCCAGAGACATAACAAAGGAAACTTGTTCTACAGAGCCACCTCGTTATAAAATGCAGTCAATGTGTAAATTACCTCTCTATTCTTGGCTATTAGTTTATTTTAGGTTTATTTCTTGTTTGTTTGGTTTTGTTTTCAGATAAGGACACTGCATCTTGTAAGAGGAATATTAATTTCCATTTCTGCTTTTTGGCACAATCCAGGTCGTTGGAGAATTTCCCTTTGTTTCCATCGGTCAATGCAAGCTCTTCTTCCTCCCTCTCGAAACTGAACATTCACTGACATTCTGAGGATTCAGGTTAGTCATTCACACACACACACACACACACACACACACACACACACACACACTGAGGCAGTTTTTAACTTTCCTTCTCTCCAATGATATCAACAGAGGAAAAACCCTTCACTTCTAATTATTGGCATGGGAGGGCAAGTGGGAAAGTAGAGTTGGCTAATGAAGAGGTGCTTATAAGAGAAAAATGAAAATCATAGGAGTAAATCGAAAGAAAATACTGGCTACAGACATGGTAGGACAGGTGTAGACATGAGGAGCAGGAAAAACAGGAAGCAGGAAGAAATGAGAAAGAGAGAGAGCTAGAGAAAAAGAAAAGAAGGACAAAAAGAGAAGGAAGGGAGAAAACAAGGGGAAGAGAGAAAGGAAGGAGAAAAAGGAAAAGGAGAGGAAGAGAAAGGAAGAAAGGATGAAATGGAAAGAAGAAAATGCATGTATATGTTTAGAGACAAAAGTTAATAAAAGCAGGAAGTGCCACTTGAGAACTTGTTTCTAGAGACTGTAAAATTACATTTCACATTTGAATATGGTAGTATTTAATAGGAGAAAGTAGTCAAGGACAGATTTTTAAATTTGACGAAGGTGTGAATATAGATTACAGATAAACACTTCCGTCACCCTTTAAAATAAAAAGTAAATAATTGACATTATTCAGACCTGGAGGATTGACTTTATGTCTCAATTGTTCAAATGGGAAATTGCGATCAAGAACAGCTTGAAAGCTTAAGCGCGAGTGCTTTGATAATGCTTATAATCAATTTTAACAATAAGTTTCCTGCCAATTCTGATTTTACACATTTAAAAAATTTAATTCTTCTGATTTGATTATTTCAAAGTTTGCGTGGGGGGCTGGGGGTGCAGCTCAGTGGTAGATCATTTGCTTAGTGTGTGCAGGGCCCTGTGTTCAATTCTCAGCACTGCAGAAACAGAGTCAAATTGGGTGGTAACTTATTAACGAGTTACGAAATCTGTGTAGGTGGCAACAATCATGACTTTCTACAAAACAGAATAAATAAGATTATACTAGGTTAGCTTAGAATTGATAGGAAACCAGTGCAGCAAATGTAGAACTGGGAAGTATAGATTTCTGAAGGTTTTTTAACAGGTGTGTGTGCGTATAATTCAAAAGTAAGATGATTTTCATATTGTATGTAATAATTTAAAATGTTAGAAAAACACTTATTTGAGTGGTATTGAACAAAAATTCATCAGAATATGGTTGCATAATGTTCCCTGAGATATTTTAATAGTGTATTTCTAACAGGAAATTGTTTTATAGCTCAATATATTCATTTTGTTTTTTAGTCCATCACAGTTCCAATTTTTTGCTCAAGAAGATCATTTTAATAATGAATAGATGTAAATGGCACTTTAGTTCAGCATCATTATTAAAGGATTAGAGATTAAAACAACAATGAGACACCAGCACACCTGTATTAGAGTGGTTAAAGGCCAAAGCTCTGAGGACATCGAATGTTGCGGAGATGTAAAGCAACTGGAACTCTAATCCATTGCAGGTGGGTACGGTACTTTGTTAAACACTTTGGAAATTTCCTGCAGAGTCGAACATACTCTACCATGTAATCTAGTAATCATGTTCCTTGCTATTACCCAAAGGAGCTGAGAATTATATCCACACAAAAGCTTGGACAAGGATATTTATCACAGTTTTATTCATAATTGCCAAAACATAGAAGCAACTATACTGTCCTTCCCTAGATATGTGGATAAACTATGGGACGTGCAGACAATGGCATGTTGTTCAATACTAAGAGAAAATGAGCTATGAAGTCATGAGAAGACATGGATGAACTTTGAATGTAAATTACTAAATGAAATAAACCAATCTGAAAAATGCTACATGGTTTGTAAATTCGACTACGTGGCATTCCCAAAAAGACGAAACCACGGAAATAGCAAAAGGGTCAGTGGTTTGCAGCGATTAGAGATGAGGAGGAGAGGGAGGACTAGGTAGAGCACTGAGGGGCCAGAGGACCGTGAGACCATTGAGCTCTACACCACTGAGCCCACAGAGCCCTGCAGTGGTGGACACCTGTCATTGCGCACTTGCCCCAAATCACAGAATGTGCACTTCCAAGTGAGTCCTAGTGCAAGTGATTGGCTTTGTGTGCTAATGATGTGTCATTTTGACTTAATCAGTAGACTCAAATGTGCCAATCTGGCTTGAGATGTGGGGGAGACTGCATGTGTAGGGCAGGGGGCATAAGAGAACTCTCTGTACTCTGCTCAGTTTTGCTGTAAGCTTAAAGCTATTCTAAACATAAAATCTATTAATATTTTTAAAAGAAGAGTATGCACTTAAAATTTTGGTCTGTTTTGCCAAATCTGGCTATTCATTCTCCCCTCAGCATGTATTTGTCATTTTCCTCAGAACCACTCTGCTGAACATTTCAATACATACAAAGTTGGATCTTGTTATTGTTCATTTGCTCTCTTTAATTATGATTCAAGTTACACTCTTTTTCCTATGTTTGCGAGCTCTTTAGACTTCTTTAACTGTCTCTTCATGTTCTTTGGTGATAGTGTTATTTTTTAAATTGAAGATCATTAAAACAATTATCTTAAATTTTAAGGAAAGGTAAATGGAGTCCTGCAGAGTCTTGAGGCAAATCTATAATTGGTGAAAAGCCACTGAGATGATGCCAGGTCAGCTGTCCCTCAGACCTGGCCCACTTCTTAGGCCACCTGGGGGCTAAGCTGGTGGCTGCGAGCTAGAGCAACATAACTTGTACCTTCAGAGTGCATTCTTAAGGCAGAGAACCTGGACATCTCTCTCTTCTGCTGCTTTCCCTGGTAAAACAGTAGAATGGAACAGAATGAATGGGAAGAGGAGGTAGCAGGAAGGGGAAGTAAGTGCTGACTTTTTGGCAAAGGAGTCAGACGAGAGGGGAACATAGCAACGATGGTGCCTGCAATTTCACAGTGTGGACGATGTTCTCTGGTGCCATTCGGTAGCCCAAATACAGTACTTCTCTGTGATTCAAAGATCCAGGTAGTCACAGCAAATTCAGACAAACCTACTTTCAGATCCCAGAGTAGAGAGCGAGTGCCAGGAACCTCTTGTTTGGGTTGTTTCAGACACAGTTGCCTCAACCAAGCTACCTGCTGCCATCCACATGCTGTCTTCTCGAGATCTAGTCCTGGCAAGCACATCCCTTGGCCTCCAGCCAAAGCAGTGTTGGGAGCCAGGAACAAGCCCAGGCAGTTAAGCAGGTAGCGAAAGAAAAGCCTGCGCTTTACCTGCCGGATGACGCACGTGCCGCGTGGTCCAGTCTCACCTGAGCAAATGGGGCCCTTGCTTAGGCCTCTTTTTGAGAGCCATTTCAGATTATCCGCACCTCATATTTATGTCCATCCACCATTCCTGGGTCACTTGTGCTTGGATAGAGGTTATAGCTCGTGTGGATAGAAACCCTTTCATGCCTCTCAGCTCATGCAGGATCCGGGCTCATTTGCTAGAGCTTTGCACTCTTCAACTGTTAGGAGCAGCATTCACAGCACACCTGCCTCCCCCTCTCTCACACCTGTTCTAGTTACGTTGAAATCATTTTTCCTATCTTCAGAGAAATGGCTTTGGTGTCTCCTAAGGCACCATTTCTACATATACATCTTGTCTTTTTTTTTCTTTTTTCCTGGTGCTGGGGATCGAACTCAGGGCCTTGCACTTGCTAGGCAAGCACTCTAACCGCTGAGCTAAATCCCCAGCCCCCATATACATCTTAAATAAGTAGACAATCTCAAATGGATATGAACCCCAAATTATGTTTTCACTGTTAGCCCTGCGATCACTGTAGAATGTGCCCCCATGCTGTAGCCCCAGTCTCTGTAATCCCACCATCATCCCATTTACATGCCTTTATTATGTAGTCTACCTTCATGAGGGCAACGTGTCAGAAATCATCCCATCTGTAAGTGACTAGAGGTAAAATCATCCTCAACAAATCGGCAACATGATCGGCTCAGAGCTGTGCTAATAATGCCATCCTGTCAGCTTCTGCGCTTTTGATAAACACTCCTTCCCAGAGAAGGATGTGGGGAAGTTATGTAATCATTTGGAAATATGTCAACATAGCCCTGGGATTGGGGCAATTAAGCCTGCTCTTCCTTACGTAAATGCAGGATGGGGTCAGAAAAGTGGGTACTTATACCCAATTTAGTGACGGCATCTAGAGCCAATTCATTTGTTTAATATCTCCTTGTTTGTGTACAGTTGGAATTTCTCCAGGGAGGAGTGCAGAAGATGGGGAGGGGAAAGTGAGAGGTGGAGAAGAGCCCAACAGAAAAGCAAAACTAAATAAGAGATAGAGGTTGCTCTCATGCCTGTGAGGATGTGCGCCGGGGTAAGGTTGATGTGACTTCCTTTCTGCTCATCCTTCCTGGCCCTCGACTTCAGAATCGCCCCACCCCCCTTTCCAATCTCCCAAGCAGCACCCTGCCATGCTGTGGGGTTTCCTTTGCAGGTACAGATGCCTCATATAGGAGAAAGTGCCACCGGTGGCACATGGAGCCATCGCTTGGCTAGAGTTCTGACATTTGTCCGTGATGAACAGTGACAAGGATTCATCTCTTTTAGTGCCAAATCCCATGTCATGCCAGGGCTGAGATTCCCAGTGTGGCTGCTCAATTCAGTGTGCATTTCAGAATACCTCCCAGCTTCCTAACCCTCCATTGTCATGACAGTCGGTTTTGCTTGTTTATTCTGGTTCAAATTTTTAAATTAACCCAGGCTTTACTCATGCATTTGGGGTACATTGTTCCTTTGAAATTGAGGAAAGTTAAGCTAACATCTCCGGTACTTATCAGGTCGAAAACTCAAAACCAGACAAGTTTAGGTGGGGTGGCAGCTTACAAGAAATGACAGCTCCCCAGGACTGCTCCTCCACCCCGCCAGAGCTGACCACAGAGCTGAGAATCCAACCAACAGACTGGTTGCAGGGGTGTTGTCATGTGTGTAAAAGCATCCTGGAAAAAAAAAAAAAAAGAGCATCCTGGAAAAAAAAAAAAAGAGTATCCTGGTGTTTGAGGTTTGGCAGGGCTACCTAGCTTCCTGTGCCGGTTTCCTGGCCTTACTTTTCAAGGCTGGAGTCTGGCTAGGATTGTGCGTCTCTGCCCCCTGCAGTTCTTTCTATGGTGGGCAGCAGGAGGGAAGGAGGTTTCCAAGAACACACATGGTGTTCAGTCCTGCCTTGCGGTGGTTTTGGTCACTATTGTTTCTGGTGCCAAATCCTAGCCCCTGAAATAAGCTGGCTGGAGAATCCATGACTCCAAATCTTCTCTGGAAGCCCTGATGTTTGGAAAATGGAGAGTGTTGGGAAGTAGGAGGAGGTAAGATGAAAGTAAAGTCCGGCCTTGACCAGATGGGGAAATTTCAGAGAAAGGGGGAGAGGAAAAGGCAAAGAATCCTAGAGAGGGGATGTTTCATTTCCTCCCTTCCCTCTCTTCTTTTGCCCTTGCTACACTCCTGTTTTCCTCCAAAGTCTTGTTTCCAATCTGTCTGGAATGGCCCTTGACCTTCCTCTCTATTGTTCACAGATGCTAATGTCTGCCAGGTGCTTCCCTTGGCAGAATGAGAACAGTGGATAGGTAAGAGAATAA
Source organism: Hystrix cristata (assembly GCA_004026905.1). Taxonomy (NCBI): domain Eukaryota; kingdom Metazoa; phylum Chordata; class Mammalia; order Rodentia; family Hystricidae; genus Hystrix; species Hystrix cristata. The sequence goes on from PVJO010009981.1 coordinate 30,091, forward strand.
ACAGTGAGGGGTCAAATTCGAAGCTTGACTCAAAGGCGGTGTGTCTGATGAGACAGGAGTATGTAAGGGGAGCAAAGGGTTTTGGTGGGGGGCGTTTGCTTACGTCAGCACACTGCAGCTGCTGCATGCGCTGAGCACCAGTAAAACTATGATGTCAGAGAAGACTGCCTCCCCCAGACAGCCTGGCCGGCTGAGGTTTGAGAAAACTCTACTCAAATGCCAGATACTGTCTGAAAACAGCCCCCACGGTTCCTTGCATGCTGTACAGGAATAAGAGTGGTTCATTCCAACCTCCGGCAATGATATTATAGAGTGTAATCTGTACAAAATGCAGTCTGTGTATGGGAAGGATAGCAGCCTTCGCACAAGTGGCCAAGGCAAAAGGAAAGCTTCTAGACATTTGTTTCAAGAAACAAATGAGTTCCGACAGCAGTCCTGTGGGGATCAAGGGAAAAGAGGCTATTGGGTGGGAAATTCCAAAGCAGAAGGAAACAATAAATTAGTCTGATGATATTGATAGACTAACCCAAGAACTAATTTGACATTATGGGGTCATGTATGTTGTCCCTCAAGAAAATTTCACTTTCTGAGATAAAAGATATCATAGTGGATATGACATCCTCATGTGTACTTTTGAAAAATGGTACATTGTATATATGAATATATGTGAGTGTGCACATTTGTATGCATTACAAAAAATTTTTAAAAAGTTACCTTTCATAGATTTCTGGAGTAGCATGTTCATGAGATATGTTACTTATAGATAGAGAATGCTTAGCAATAAGACAAGAAAATGTCCAAGATTGAGGGACAGTAAACAAAAAGTAGGCATATTACCTCAAAAGGAGTCTACCAAGTTTTTTAGAAAAATCAGTCTGCATGGAACACTTAGGGAACTGCACTATTCATGGTGCGGTTGGGGTCACTATAAACACCTGGTTGCTACACAGTCATTTCTTGAAATTATTTCCCATGTCAGAGAGAACACTAGGTCTCTCATTCTACCCTTGACCCCTTGCTTGGACTTTTTTTCCGGGAGGCTGTTATTCTGGACTTGCAATGACATTGACTAAAAGTGTGCTTCCAACCTATGTGTTTCTTTTAGCATCTCATAGTTATAATTGGTCCATTGACTTCTGCATCACTCTTATTTTGAGTTATGCAGTTGGGTTATCCTACTTTAAAATGGTTTTGATTAACATAAAGATTCAAAAAGGCATTCATATTTTCTCCTAAGTGAAAACAGTATTATTTCATGTGTCCTTTGTTTGCCATAATGCAGAAGTTAAGAGCTGAGTTCTTGACAGTAATCTTCGTTATTATAGTCTATCAAAATTGAAGGAGATAAGGAAAACACAGAACAAAACTCTACCAGAATCTAAGCTCACTGGTTGTCGTTGTGGGTTTTTGCTTTGTTGAGTTGTGATATTTAAGAATGAGAAATGTTAGACATTTGGAAATAGGCTGTATTATGGAGACCAAATCAATTCAACGCAATCTCTTGTGCTCTCATATCTAAAGCTTGCTGCTGTGCCTCAAGAATTAGGATCTTAAACAATGTGGTGTTTTAAAATATGTAAGAAGAAGGGTGGAAAGATGTCTCTTACCATAACTCTGCTTAGCCACATGTCAACTAATGGATTTGGGCCCGGTGTCCTGTGGTCCCTGCTTCTGGGGCAGCATATGGACACAGGTCGGGCTGTATGTTTGCCAGGAGTCACTTGTGTTTCCTCCAAATCTGATTGTGTCGCTTTGTGCTTGTTCTTGTAATTACATAATTTAATTAAATATTATGTAGACTGATAAACTAAGAGTAGAAGAGAACTATTGTTTCTATGTGGAATGCTTTGAAACCTCAACAAAGCAAATCACTGCGATATTTCTATCAAAGTATGTGAAGGCAAAACAGTGACAAAGGAGAGAGCAAGGAAATCACTTCTCAGCTGGAGTTCTTCCCCGAGATTAATTCATAATTGTCATTGTGTTCCGAACTTGGTTCAAACTGGAAAAGGGGAAGCTGCATTTTGAGTAGTGACACTCCAGTTGAACTGATGATATTTTTTAACCACATAAGTAATAACTTCAATTTTGTAAGACAAAAAGAATTTGCTGTTTTTGGTATATTGTTCTTTCAGCAATAGAGAGTATTGGAATATCATTCATTTGTTTATGCATTCACCAAACAAATATTGACTACCTGCTATGTTCTAAGACCCGTGCTAGGCATAGAATTCAAGGTCACTGCCATTCAGGGACTTATTTAGTGAAGAGAGAAAGACAAACAGATGATAGCTCTATACATGAAGTTTTAGGAGCAAATTGACCAAATTAATGAAGCAGGAGAAATTATTCTTGAAAGCCAAAAGTATGAAATAGCTCTCAATTTCAAGGCACTCTTCAGAGTAACAAATTATGAGGTTGGCAAGGTTGACAGGAGCTGCACGGCCGTGAGTTTACATGAAGTTTCATTTTATCCTGGAAGCCCTGAAGAACTGATTGAGGTTTTAAAACCAGAGTGGCAAGATTAAATTTGTGTTTAGAAATAACTGCGGATGCATCTTGAGGTTGATATTTAGAGGTAGTAAATGCAAAAGATAAATGAAGAGGCTATTATCCAGTTGAAAAGTGATGAGTGTTTGAACATCTGGATAAAGGCACTCTTTACAGTGAGCTAGTATGTGTAGAACACTAGAGAGGATGAGAGAGAGAGAGGGAGAGAAGGAGGGAGAGATAGATAGAGAGATAGAGACAGAGAGAGAGAGAGAGATTAGGTCCTTTTCTGTAATTTTATCCTACTAGGGTTTAATTTAATCAATTATAGTCCTACCGACATGTATAATATAATAAGCTTTTTTATTAAAATACTCAATTGGGATTTGATTTTTCAAGAATATTAGACTTGGATTTTAGAATAGTATGGTAAGGAACAATGAATAAAATCATATTCTAATAATATTTTTGTATCATTACATTTTGAAAGTTTTACCTATAAATTATAGCAATAATGATTCCAGCTTAAGAGAAAGGCTAATCAAAAATTCACTTTTTCTCATTGATCTCACACTATTTAGTGTAACAGATGAAGTCTTTTTAAATGAAGAATCTCAAACATTGTTTTCCTTGAGAGTATCCAGAAGTGACTTTCAGACGATGGCTTCGTTGTGGGTGGGGTCCCTGTACTTTCATAACATCCAAACACTATCCTGCTCGGGCTGAGAATGGATCCCCGTCCACCGAAAGCCCCAGCTTGAATTTGTTCCGAAACACCAAAAGTTAGAGTTGGAAAAGATACATGTAAAAAGTGATTTGAACTTGAGATCGTCATTCTCAACTACGGATATGTTTAAATAGAACAAACCTCAGAATAAAACACAAACAAGTATCATTCCACAAACTTGAAAACATGATATTCTAATGTATATTCATATATACTCAATTAGCAAAATTTCTCAACATCCTCGTCTGTGACAGAGAAAACCCTGTTATGCTGAAAGTGTCGTCATCAAAAGGTATTTTACAACCAGGTGACAGAACATATTGTTCTATGTTGAGTGATTTCTGGGTCATTGTGTCAACACTAATTTTCAAAAGAAAATCTAAAATCACATTACTTCTTTAAAGGTTGGTACTCAAATTTACTTGGAAAGAAGTTTATTAAGATACGAGTGAGGACAATGCCTCTCTAGGCAACAGCCACGTGAAAACTCAACTCTATATGCATTAAATCTGAAACCAGCATCTTCACACCTCTTCCTTTCTTATTTTGTTAGCTAAATGTGATTGTACATTTGAAAGCTCTGGCACATCAGCTAACAATGCACGTTTCATTATACAAAGCTTTAAAAAAGATCTCCTTAATAATTTTGCAGTTCTAAAGATGAGATTGTCATAAATGTCCAGCTGTATAAGATCACAATTAAATCACTTGTAAGCAAAGTAGTTTAGAAACTAGCAAAAAACACTGCAGACTTCCTGCATTCTTCTCTTTATTCATGACACTGTGCTGCAGGTAATTTTAAGGCGGCGGCTCTCCATTTATTGCACAATTATGTCATGATATTTTCTTATTGCCACAGAGCTGCCATGAAGCATGCTCCATATATGCCTGAAGAGTTTACCTTGTATGAATATTTGCATTAAATAAATGAAAATTCACCTCTCTCCACAGATATCACGCAGAGACACAAAAGTGTTCCCTGCTATTAGAAATGGGCTCGCACAGACTATAAACATTGTAAATGAATTTTTGGTTGATTTGTTCCATTTATATAAAATAGATTGAACATGCAGCTTTATGAAAATGTGTTTATTTAACCAGAAACCACAAATATTTTTAAGAATGCACTTTCCCTTTTAACTTTTAATTTCAGGATTTCTTTTTTATGAGCGTTCATAGTGATTTTATTGTACTGTAAGCTAAAACATATGTACCAGAGGGGCCGTTTAGTGTTATTTTTTCTAAAACGAAATGTTTATTTAGTAGAGAACATAAGTTTAGAGCTATGATTGATAGATGGTTGAAATAAAATGTCTGCAAAAGCAGAGAGAGTAGATTCAGGGCGACTTCACTCTGAATATTTAACAGTCCAAGTCAATGTAAACGCTAATGGACGATGGAAAGCTCCCATAGTAATTATATATTTTCATTGTGATTAAAAATTCCCACACGACAGAACCTTTCTTCATTTGCGACCTCAGCAAGAGAAAGTGAGATCCTTTATATAGTAATTTTACTACTATTGTGAAATGCTAGGAAACCAAATCAAAATAGCAATCTCCATTGTGAATATTGGTGATTGTACTTTGTTCTCCACTGAAAGCACATGAATATACCTACACATGTGTGTATACATATACATATAGGTACACACATATGTTTTGAAATAAAAATTAAATAACAGCCGAAGAAAAAAATTAACCAGAGAAACGAAGTCAGAGTACAAATCTATTTTAGTTATCCTGTCGGTAATTCATGCTGGATAATCATGAGCCCAGCAGTTAATGACCCCTACTCTGATACATTAAGTCCAACCAAAGATAATGGTGTCCTGGGTAAATTAACAAACCCAGTGGTAAACTTGCTTCCAGTTCAGCAGGAGACAGTGTGCAAATTAGCATTAGTTCTTAATAAGATCAGTGTCCTGCAATCTACAGTTCCTCAGTGTTCTGCAATCTACAGTTCCTCAGTGTTCATAATGCTTTCTCTTTCCAGGTGAAAATTTTTTCTCCTGAGAAGCCTTACACAATACATTCTCTTGACAGAGATTGTTTTCATCCTAATCAGTCCCCCACCTTAAAACTTTCTCCATTTTTTCCACTTTCACGCTGTGAAGGCTGCTGTGAGTTGTTGAGAATGATCATTCATTTGTAAGCTTCTTTAATAACATTTTTGTTAGATGTTGAGGTTCCCAGCCGAGTCAGCCAAGGGTTTGATTTTATAATTACAACCATTCTGCAGAAGTTATGGTCAGTGTCTGGACAATCTTCATGGAACTTACTAATCACTAATTTGAATGCCTTCTTCAAACAGCATTTATATTTTGTTAAATAACAGGAACACCTATGGGCAAATAGGTACTGAGTTATTCTGTAGGATACCAGATTTCTTAGGTGGCTGAGTCTGTCCTAGGTTGCATTTGGAAAAGGAAAAGATCTGCAATGAGAGATGAGAATTATTTTAAAAACCTACACTACAGGAATATTTTACTACCAGTTTAGAAAATTATATACCTTAGAGCAATTAATAATAAAAACTGTGATACGTATGATATTTGATGCACAGCTAATTCATTTGAATTAAATGGGTTTTATAGAGTACCTTGGCTTTTATAGAGTACCTGTGAAAATGATATATGAGTCATGTTTCGAATAAATGACACTTAAGTGTCTAAACAAATAAGATGTGTGTATGTTCATGTGTATGCATGTGTGTACATGTTTGTGTATGTGTGTGTGTACAATCACCTATCTTAGAGTTGTGAGGTAGGACGATGAAAATCTACATAGATATTTTAGTGGACTTAGAATGTTTGGGATACAAGTTCTCACACATTATCTGTCAAAAGTTTTATAAGTTAAAAAAAGTTAAATACACGGATCTTGTCTGAAGAATACTCTCACTGTAAAATGTTTACCTTTTGTGACACATACTATTATTTCATGATTATGTTAAAATACCCTTAAAGAGTTTTACATGTTAACCAGCTACTAAGAATGCCTTAAAAGAGTACTAATTTTTGTTAGAGGTGTCTCGACGATTTGAATTTTATATGCATGCATTATGTTTTCTTAAAATGGGAAAATTATGCATCTGAAGGAATCTGTCTAGAATAATGGGGTTCTATAGAGGTTGCTTTAATCATGTTCTCCAGCAGTTATAGCTGTTTTACATCTTATTTGCAACAAAAGGGAACTCTAATTATCTTCAAAAAGAGCATAAAATGGTGTGTCTTGCTGCTGATGTAATGTTGATTCCTGAATACTGCTGATAGGAACTGACAACTAAATGCATGTCACATTTTTCAAAAATCAGCCATAGTGACAGGATAACCACCTTTTGTGACCTGGGAGCCCAAAAAGAGAGTATATATTTGCCTGTTAAGTAGAAACAATTTTCAGTCTTTTTAAAATAAAAATACAGTTGTCCCTAAGTTAAAGATAATTTATTTACTAATGTTAAAACTTGCTTATGTGATTTGGATTTTTAGAAGCTACCTATTGTAAATCATCCTTAGTGTATTTAAGTTTAGATCAAACCATGGCAGAAGAGTAGACTGAACCTCTGACCCCTCATTTCCTTATATATTTTTTTCCTCACATTTTAGCTTAGAGATTTAGGTGGGTATGTATTTATGCCCAATCCCAGAGTCCTGCATATATGATTAACATGTGCTTCAGTTTTATTTCTAACTCACACAGATCTCATTTATAAGTACAAATAAGATGCATATAGCCTATTACAAAATATTAAAATTAGAATTGAAAAGAAGATTGCATGTTTTAAGTCAGGCTGCTGTAGTCATGTTAAACAGTGTTTGTAGATTGAACTGGTGGACTCCAAGCCCCAAATACAAAATTAATCAATGCAGATCTGTAATATACTGCTAATAACCAACCTGATTTGATTTAAGTTTCATATTAAGCAATGGTAAATTGGTGTAGAAAAGAAGTCATACTCATCCACAAACAGCATGTGCAGAACTCGACCTCAGAACTAAGGTTGAGCTTCTGTGGATGGTGAAACCCATATTTTACACACAAGCAGACTTTCGTGCACCACACTGACATGATATCAGCTCCTACTGCCCCTAACTTGTCTTCACCTCCTGTCTAGAGTAGGAGACTCAAAAGGTCACTGTAGGCAGAGGTAAAGACTACAGGAGACTGTTCCCCATATTACACAGATAATGAATTAAAATACATCTTTATTATTAATGCTCAGACTAGAGCAGATTTTCAGTGAGCTCTGAATTTTGAACATATAATGTGCATTTGTGGCTCAAATATTTACAGAGTAGATTAACCTATATTTGCAATTAAACTGGCATTCTCTTTCTCTCTTTGCCCGTCTAGCTTTCAAGTTTTTAGTAATGTACTGGACTATAGGGAATAATAATTGGAGGGGGAAGGGAGAGAGAGACATAGAGAGAGAGGGAGGGAGGGAGATTTGGAAGGATATATAGCTGCAATCCAGTTTGATAAAAATACAAATAAGTTCAAATAATTATTTGTCATTTAGGATTATGAACACCTTCCACTGCAAATACAGTAAATCAAAAGTGACTCTAAATAAAACACCACATTTGAGCAGATAACATTATTTATATAAATATATTTCTGATTATCCAACAAAAATGACTTGACCTTCTCTTGAGGTAGTGAGCAGTTTTTAGCTGCCAAAGACACAGAGATAAACAAGACAAGAGCCAAGATGGAATGTGGTAGTTGAGAAGAAACAGGAGATAGCTAATAACTGATACAATCCTGACGGGCCAGTGAGAAGTGTGGTCCTCAGAAGTCAGGCGAGTCAGGGCAGAGACCCTTGAGGAAAGGGCCACAGGCTGTGGTGGAAATCACAGCAGGTCCGGGTGGGCGGTGGGGAGGGGATCTGCCTCTGTGGGTGGCAGCCGTGGACAGAGAGTAGTGGAGAAGTGACGTCCCTCTAACTAAATAGCCGTGACACTCTCACAATGGTCAGAGCAGCACTGTCTTCACCGCTCTTTCTTTTTGGTTCAAAGACATTTCCTCAGTGCTCTGTGAGAACAGGACAATACTTGCTCTTTTACTGTCCCAACAAACTAGTCGTTTTGGTGGTTGTTGTTTTGTTAATACAGATTGTGTCTTAGTCACGCCTCTTGCTGCTGGGACACAATACCTGGTACCCACAGCCCAAAGGAGGAGAGATTTATTTTGGCTCAAGATCTAGTTCATAGTCAGCTGGCTATAAGGTAAAAGGGGCACAGTGGAAGCCTCTGGCAGAGGAAAGCTGCTCAGTTTGTGGTGGGCAGGAAGCAGAGGGAAAAGGGCCCACCTGGGGAGGGAGACGAGCCCTTCTGGGTCAGGCCTCCAGTGACCGCTTCTACTGAGGAGACCCCACCTCGCAACAGCACATTCAAATCTGAACTCACAAGCGGGTGAATCCACGCGTGAGTGCAGCTTCCCCGCGATCTAATCACTTTCCAAACACATGATCCTCGAAGGGCACATTTCAGATACAAACCACATGGAATATAAAAGACGAGCTCCACCAATTTCTAACTGGGCAACTTTGGTAATTTGTTTGGAACTTCCATTTCCTAATTTGTAAAATAGAGATAATACCTACATTACCGGGTTATTGTGAAAGCTAACATACATACAGCGGCATGCCTGGAACACAGTAGCTACTCGGATAAGTACATCACTAGTAAAATGGAGTTAATAAGGAAAATTTTCATAGAGGGTATTTGGAGATAAAATAGAAAAAAATAAAAGCAAAGTGTTGGACAAGTGATGGAGGACGCTCAGGTTGCCTGCTACCTAAAAATTCTTCATTCAGGAATCACATATTCAGCGCTCACTTCCAAGATCACACCATTAAATAATTCATCTTGTTCCAACCCTGGAGTTTAAACCTTTTCAAGATAGATGCCTTTGTTCTGCCTTCATTTCTGCCACCTTCTGTTGCACGGGTTACACTGGAATTGAACCAAGCTTGCTGCAAGAGATATTAATACACGCTGTACTTAAAAAAAAAAATAAGTTTTTTGTGGACAAATAAATTTAGGAAACTCTGGCTAAATATAGTCAAATAATTCTCAGAATTTTTTAGTAAGCTAATATGCATTGTTTACCCCTCTACCCAGTTGCAGCACCAACTCCAGAAGAGACATAGTAGAACATTTTTCTAAATGTTCTTAACATATCAGAACATCAGGGGAAATTCTGTACCTCAAGAACAAAGGTCTCTCTGCTCTTCTTAGAGACTTTAATAAGGTCTCTTTCATTTTCTTTCTTTCTCACATATGGTCACACATTTCTCTTGTGAGAAAAATGGTTATTAAAAGTTGAAAGAGTCGCAAGATAGTGTAGTAGGCATAATGATAGAAATACAGATCAATGGAATAGGATTGAGAGTCCAAAATAAATCTTCGTATTTATGATCAGTTAATTTTTGACAGGAGTACCCAGATAATTCAATGAGCAAAAGAATCCTTTTTGACAAATAGGGTTAGAATTGAATTTAACACATGTGAAAAGAAAGTTAGACCCTTCCTTACACTATACACCCAGATTTATTAAATTAGATCATATACCTAAATATAAGAGCTAAAACAATACAATCCTTAGAATACTATAAAGGAGTTAGTCTTTGTGATTTGGAGTTAGACAATGAATTCTTAGTTGTGACACCAAAAGCATAGCAATAAAATGGGTAATAAAAAGCAGACATCATCAAAATTAAAAATTCTTGTGTTGCAAACATATAGCATAAAAAAGGGAAAGATAACCTACAAAAGGAGAGAAGATATTTTACATAGTATATATTTAATAAGTTTTCAGATATTCCAGCGTATCTAAAGAAATCTTACTATTAAATAATACAAATGCAAAAAAAGTCAATTTAAAATTAAACAAAGGCTTTAAATAAACATTTCTTCCAAAAATATAGAAATAAGTAATAATAATAATCATGGGCAAAAATAGCCAGCACTTATCTTTAGAGAAATAGAAATTGAGACTACAATGGGATACTACTTCAAGTCCACCACGATGACTAGAGTAAAAAAGACAGACAACAGAAGCATTAGCAAGGATGTGGAGGAATTCAGCCTCCTACGCATTGCCACTAAGAATGGAAAATGATAAAGTCATTTGCGAAAGCTATTTGTCAGTTTCTTGATAAGTCAAAAATAGAGTTACCGTATGATCCAGCAATTGTATTCCTAGGTACATGCCCAAGAAAAATAAAAACATACGTGTACACAAAAATTTGTACATGTTGCTCATGCCTACATCATTTATAATAGCCCCAAAGTGCAAACAATCTAAACATCCATCAATTTGTGAATGACTAAAAAGTGGTATGTCCGTACTATTAAATATTCAGAAATACACAGAAATGAAATACTAATATATGCAATTACAAGGATAAATCTGAAAAATGTAAGTGAAAATCCATTCACAATCACCATATATTGAACAATTCCATTTATATGAAATGTCCAATGCAGGCAAAAATATATGGAGATACAGCAGGTCACTGATTGCCTAGAACCACAGATGATAAAATGGAAATGATGGATGACTGCTCTTGGGAACAGGTTTTTAGAGGATAATAAAGATTTTTTAAATTTTTAATTTAATTCTATTTTATTTTGCTGTATTGGAGATTGAACCTAGGGTCTTTACACTGAGCTACATTCTCATCCTTTATGTATTATTTGTTTACTTGTCTATTTGTTTGTTTATTTCTTCGATAGAGGATCTTTTTCAGTCACTAAGATGCCCGGGCTGCGCTTGTGGACCTCGCGTTTCAGCCTCCCAGAGTGCTCAGATTACAGGTGTGCACACCATGCCTGGCAAAGATATTCTTAAATTAGAGTGTGCTGCCAGCTGCATAGCTCTGTAAATAAGCTGAAGTTGAATTGCGTGCTTTCGGAATAGGTGAACTTTATGGTTTGTTTATTATATCCCAAAGGTGTTTGCAAAAAAAAAAAAAAAAATTTGAAGGATTTCAGGATCTGAGAAGAAGAAGACTCACCTGGATAAGAAGTGGAGTGTTCTAGAATTTCCTAAAATAAAAGAAGTGGCAGAGAAATAAAAATCCAAATATAGTGAAGATTTAAAAAAATTTGCCAAACCCAAGTCTCACAAAATAAAATAGTTTGTGAGTGTAGACCACATATACTCAAATTGGCCACACAAAAAACTTCCGGTGATCGTTGTTACCTACCTGCTGCACTTGCACTATTGTGACTAAACTTTACTCCTTAGAGTTTTGATTTTGTGTTTGACAAATTTTTGTTTTATAATTTTAAGGCAGTATTGAGCCCATTTCAAGCTAAAGAAATTGTTGATGATATTTTGGACCGTCAAACAAAATGCTATGTCCAAATGCGTGTGATTTCATTGTGTATTAGAAAATATGTCCCTTTATTTCTGAATGATTTTTCCTGCAACCTTCCTAAACTGCTCACCTGAAAATGATTAATGCTTTGAAGGAGGACTTTTGATTCAATCAATTAATAAGTCTCTCTTTCTTTCTCCTTCTCTTCTGATTTTCTGATTTTACCTAATACATGAAGGGAAATCTGTCTAAAGCCTGTGAAGTTAATTCCCTTTTTTGTGATTTTTTTGGCAAGGGTGCTGGGGATCGAACTCAGGGCCTTGAGCCTGCTGCTAGGCGAGCACTCCACCATTTGAACTAGATCCTCAACTCCCTTTTCGGGATTTTCAAGTACACACAAGGAAAAAAAAAATTAAAAATCAAGACATAATTTTAAAACCTTACTATTGTTAGAATATTATTTAATCCAGACACAGCAATCTTCAGATTTTCTCTTAAACTTGAATTATTTTCAGATTTCTTTTAAGTAATTAATTCCTGAACTGATGTTAGTGAACACCTGTTGACACAGGAAGATGGGTAAACTGTGGAAAAGCAGCTATGTTTGCCCTTCTTTGATGACAAAGGATGCTGAATAACTTCTCATGTATTTATTTTCCATTTGTATATGTTTTTTGGTGAAATATCTCTTGTCTTTTGCCTATTTCTTATCCAGGTTGTAGAATTATAATTGTAGAGTTACTCTAGAGATATGAGTTCTTTATTCTAGGTACGCATCCTTTGTATGATTTTTATTCGCAAATATTTATTCCCAATGAGTCCCTTGTCTTTTATCTGAGTAGGCTTTCTTACCAAGCAAAAGATTTTAATTTTGTTGGAGTTCATTATATCTATTTGTTTTTAGGGCCAAGCCCCAAAACTCTTGGCCAGGCCCCAAATCCTTAAGATTTTCTCCTATTTTTTGTTAAATATTTTATAATTTCATATTTGGTATTTAAACTGGTGACCTGTTTTGAATTGGTTTTTATATAAAGTATGAGGTATCGACTGCAGTTCATTTTATTATCTTTGGATGTCCAGTTGCTCTAACAACTGTTTTGGAAAGACTATCTTTCCTCTGTTTGATTATTGTTATAACGTTGTTAAAAATCAGCTGACATAGTTGAATCTAGTTCTTATTCTGATATTTATTGTTTCCTTCCTTCTGCTTACCTTGGGTTTATTTCACTCATTGTCCCGTGTAATAAATTTCCCTCTCAATCTTGCTTTATCTGTTTTCCATGAATTTTTACCTTAATTTAATTCAATGTAATGCATTTTTTTATTTCCATGGAATTTCCTCTTTCACCCATCGATTATTTAGAATATGTTGATTAGTAGCAAGTATCCCAAGACTTCCTCTTACTTTTCTTTTATTAATTTCTAATTTGATTCCATTGTGGTCAGAAAACATACTCTGTATGATCTCTATTTTGTGAAAGTTTTGAAGTTTGTGATATGGATTAGAACATGGTTATCTTAGTGTGAATATTGTGGACACTGAAAGAAGGTGTATTCTGAATTTTTTGGTGAAATGTTCCATAAATGTTGATTAAATCTTGTTGGTTGATTGTGCTGAGTGTTCCTATTTTTTGGTGGATGTTCCGCCCAGTATATATGTAGAATGTTAGATTAAAAGGTGCTGAGGTCTTGAGTATCAGTTTGAATGTTTTTGCCTTTTCATTTTTAAATTTTTTGATCCTGGGGCTTGACCCCAGGGCTTTATGCATGCCAAGCATTTGCTGTACCACTGAGCTGATTCCTCAGCCCTTTACTTTTTAATTGAGTTATAATAATTTCATATTATTATTGTATATACTATAATAATTCAATACATGTATGAACTGTGTAATGATCACATCAAGCTAACTAGAATTCTCATCTCCTTAAACATTTCTTGTGTTCAGTACCTTCAAATTTTTCTAATACAGTACTTTTTAAAATATATAATAAATTGTTGTGAACCGGTCACCATACTATGCTGTAGAACATTAGAATATATTCCACCTATGTAATTGCATTTAGGTATTTGTTAGACTACTTTCCTTTATCCCCTCCACACACGCCCTTTCTCACCTCGGGTAACCACGATTCCGCTCTCTACCAGCTTTTGCTTTACGTGCTTTATAGATGTGTTGTTTAGTACTTATACTTTAGGGATTGCTATGTCTTCTTTGTGGATTGGTACTTTTATGATTATATAATGTCACTCTCTTTCTTTTGTAATTTTCCTTGCTCTGATGTCTACCTAATTTGACACTAGTGTAACCACTCTGCTTAATCTCGTTTAATGTGTATTTTTCCTACATTTTTACTTACAACTTTCCTATGTTGTACAGTCACAATCTGCATAACGATATTTGCTTAGTGGTGGATGGCATATAAAATGGTGATCCTGTATTATGAGTTTAGAAATCTTACTTCCCTTTATATTCTTTTATCCTCCCCTATTTATAATAGTATAGTATTAAATATCTCATCTACGTATATTGTGTTGCTTTCGCCGTCAAACAATTTAGAAGACATGGAAGAAGAAAAGTCTATTATATTTATCTATATTTTTGCTTATTACATTTGGAATATCTTCCTCGTATTCTAAGATTTACCTCTTTATTATTTCTTTCTCCAGTGATCCCTTATTCTCTCTTTCTCTCTCTCTCTCTCTCTCTGTTTAAAAATCTTCCTTAGTTGCCCTTTTAGGTAGGTCCACTGGCAACAAATTCTTGAAATTTTCCTTCATCTAAGATCATGAGCATTTTGGCTTCCTCCTGAAGTGTATTTTGGTAGTGAAGGACTCTGAGTTGACACTTCTTTTAGTGCTTGAAATATGTTGCACCATTTCCTGACATCCTTCTGAGTTTCTGATGAGAAATCCACTCTTATTCGAATAGCTTTTCCTTTAGAAATAAGGTGTCTCCATTCTCACTTTACTTCACAACATTTTCTTTTAGTTTTTACAAATTTGTTTCTCACATGTCTTGGTGTGGATTTCTTTAGATATATCCTAGGTGACAATCACTAAACTTCTTGATTATATAGGTTTATATTGAGCCAAATTTGAGAATTTTTTCAACCATTATTTCTTAAATATTTTTCCAGCTCAGCCTTTTTTTCTCCACTTCTGATAAACTGATTACTTGGATGTTAGATATTTTATAATAATTCCACAGGTTCTGGAAGATCTATTCTTTATTTTATGAGTTGTTTTCTCTTGGTTTTGCAGATTGGATAATTTCTATTGTTCTACTTTCAAGTTCATTGATTTTTTTTATTCCCTTCCCTCTATCTTCTATTAAGACTTACCATTGGCTTTTTTATTTAAGTTACAATATTTTTTCAATTCTAAAACTTCTGCAGGATTGCTTTTCTTGTTATATCTTTTCTGAAACTATTTTTTTTTTATTTGTGCCAATTGTGGTCATAATTGTTCATTAAAGAAAGCACTTTTATGATTACTTTAAAATCTTTGTCAGATAATGCCAACATCTCTATTTTCTTGGTGCCAACATCTCTATTTTCTTGGTGTCATCATCTACTAATTGTCTTTTTTTAAATTCAATTTGAAATCTTCTTGGATCTTAGTATGATGAATGATTTTCAATTGTAACCTTGACATTTTGGGTATAATGTTACGAGAGAGACTTATTTAAACTTCTGACACTGCTTCAGCAGGGAAAAATAGGAGCTCTGCCTTGTTACTGCCAGATTGCTGCCAGGTGGGACTAGAAGTCCAAGTTCCTATTTGACATGTATTGGTACATCCAAAGAAAAGAGGGGCTTTTCCTTACTAATGGGTGAGTATGGAAATTCTGGCTCCCACCATGCCTCTTTCGGTTTCCTCCCCAGCTGTCTTCATTGACAACATGGGATGAGGTGGGTGGCCTTATTAGCACTAAGTCATGACACCATCCCAGCAGAGAGGGGAAGGGGTACCTCACCACTGTGGAGTGGAAAGTGGTAGGAGTGGAAGTTGAGTCTCCCTACTACCTTGTCTCCACTGAAGGACAGGTGAGAAGATAAGCCAGGACTCATTACCACCTGACAAGTTTTGAGGTCCTGATTCTGTATTTGAACTTTCTTTTATAACATTGTTGGCGGGTGGGGGGTCAGATAACCTGACAAATTGGAAGTCTGGGTCACACTCAAGCCTCCGTTAGCTTGGGTGGAAGGAAGTGGAGCTACATTTTTTTTTTCTGTAATGTTTGGCTACAGCTCAGCAGTTATTTCCTAGAAGATTCACTCATTCTCTTTCCCTTATCATTTGGCTAGAGAGAGAAAGTGTCCACTCGTTCTTCATCCAAGCCTATTGTTCTTTCTATTTTTTTCTATTGTTCTTTCTAGTATTGTTTGCTTCTTCAGGACCAAGGCTGGTATATTCAAGGCAAGAAGGAGAGAGGGCCTCACCGCCATGTAGCACCTTGTTTTCTAGTGTGTCTACTGTGTCTGCCTCCTCTCCACCTTTCAGAGTTCATCTGTCTGTTCTATCCATCACGTCCAGGATTTTTAATTGAACGTAATGGGAGAAATAGGGAAAAATTTGTCTCCCACTTCTTCCCAGAAGTAGAAATCTTCCTCTTTACTTCTTTGAGAAACTGCATATTATTCTGCAGTGACTGGATGTGCCTTTTTAAGTGTTCACTAGCAATGGGTGAAAGGTCTATTTTCCCTACACCCTCACCAGTATTTATTTGTCACTATTGTTTATTGCAGTTGTTCTAATAGGTGTGTAGTTATATCTCATCATGATGTTAATTTGCATTTCCTTGATGGTTAGTGATGTCGAACATCTTTTAATGTGCTTATTTGCATCTATATATGCTTTTTGGTGGAATGTCTCTTCATGCGTTTTTGCCCATTTTCTATCCAATTCCAATTTAACTTAATCAGATTATCAGGAAAGTGGGTTTTCCTGATTATTAGACCAACTTCTGTCAACAATACTGAAAAATAGAGGAATGAAACAACTTCAATAGACAACAATGTGAATCAACACCAGAGTTTCTCGATTTGGGCACTTTCGCTCTCATTATTGTGAGATGAAGAGGTCATTGTGGTGGGAGATTGATGTGCACATTGTAGGATGTTTAGCAGTGTCCTTTATCCTTATCTATTAAATAATAGTCCCCACTTTTCTCCCCAGTCCCAGTTGTGACAACAAAATTATCCTCAAATATTGCCTAATGTTATCTAGGTGGGAAAATCACCTTCTGTTGGAAACCACTCACTTAAACCAGTATCGGTTGGAGAAAAAAATGTGTATGGAGCTCAGGATATTTTAAGTTACCTAAGCTCAGCTTCACTTTTCTATGCCTACGTCAATTTTATTTTCGATCCAAACTTTCTCCCTCTCTCCTCACTCAATAAGATCCACTGCTGCACACCATCTACCCCGACTTTTCCCAATTCTTTCCTTTATGACGGTGTTTTGTAGACCACATGTGGCTCCGCCTGTAATTATTATTTCTCTCATTTGCATGTGATTTTTCTCATTAAAATATCATTATCACAAGGTGGAAACTTCATAGGGTACAATGGAAAAGATCCACAAGCAGTTGCCCTTTACCAAAACTTTAGCACTCTTTGGTAAAGCTCCCATTGTGTTACTGGTTCACATCTGGCTTGTGACTTTTTAAAAATATTTAATCTTCCAGTTTCGCCCGTTTCTTCCCATTTTTCCCTATCTCTCCACAATTTTTTGCAGATCACCGCAGTTTCTCTGTAATATATCTTAACTCATTTTATTCCTACTACCTATTCTTCATACTTTGCTTTTTTAAAAAATAGATTCTTCATCTAAATTCGCCTCTCCTCAGTACTCCTAATGTGAGATTATTTCTACAAAAGAGCCAGAATACAACTTTATCACCCCTAAACGCAGATAAGAAGATATACCAATGAGAAAATAAGAAATACTCTTGTTTTTTGAAATATGAAAATAAATAGGGAAATGTGAGCTGTTTATGAGAAATACAGTAGAACTTGTGATCCAAAGAATACAAATATCAACTAATAAAATTTCTTAATATATAAAGAGATAAATAAAATCACGAATTGAAAGATAGGCATAATGCAATGATAATACTTGTCTTTGCTATGTAACATTCCTTAATATGGGCCTGGACTACAAGTGACAAAAGGCATTGTTAGAGTTCATTGTTTATATTTTCTTAAATACAGTACTTAGCAGAACTAAGGCTGTTAAATCATCACAGGGTTTTCTCTTTCTCCTTTTCATTTCTATAACTGATTAAGTAAATGTATCCCTGTTTGCTAAGAAATTCGGCCCTGGGAACATAAGAATATGTATTTTCTAAAGATAATTACATTGGAATTAATTCATTCTATGCTAACGTTCTTCAGCTTCCTCATTTTAGAATTGCATTACTGAAAGCATTGATATGGGGTTTTGACCCGGTTATGGCGTATCAGCATGTAACTTTTCAAAAGACGTGAGTGTTTTGGTAATTTTTCAACATCTACTTTTTATGTCATTATTAACTTTGAGTACTTCCCCAAGTCAAGAAGGTCTGCACATGATCAGGTTATGTGTAAACTACAAAAATTAAAGAAATGTTTTGTGGTACTTAATTTTATTTGTTTTTTGGAAAGTTTGCAATAATGTTCAAGACAAAATTTAGATCAGCTTTTAAAAACAAATATTGACCAGACTTTTTTGAAGGTATTTGACTTCATACTGGGATTGAGTAAAAGGTTAAGCCAGCTGTTCTGTATCGATTATTGCATATAGGTGAGTCATGTGGGTGTTTGGGATTTGACAAGTTGTAACTTTTTTTAACATGTAACACTAGAAAGTATGACACCCAAAAGTCAACTTGCAAGATATGTTTTTCTCAAACATCTTACAACTTAAGAAATGGTCCATTTCAGCACATTTTAAAATTTGTTTTAAAAAGCATCCATTTTTAATGAATGTCAACTATTGAGTTTGAGGATTATTCATGTGTCTTCCTGTTACTATTTTCTTTTATTACTGCTCAACTTTTTTTCATGACCTTGTTCATTAGCACATCCAAATGGAAGAGAAGTGAAAAAAAATAGTTAAGTTTAAAAGAATCCATTGTATTATTAACATCCATAACCAATTTTGGAGAAGAGACAGTACAGTCTAATGGACAAATTACTCAACTATAACACATATGGAATTTTACATTATCTCTTAGGTGGCCTGGCCTCAGTATAAGTGAACTAAACCGATGTGCATTCATATACAACTATAATATTTTCTCTAAATACATTTAGCAGCATCAGGAAAATGAAAGACTAAGGATAATATTAAATAAAACTTAGGCTTATTAGGTTCTGAAACAGAAAATGAATAAAATTTTTAGAAATGCAGGTTTACATCCTGCCTTTGCATTAGAAGACAGCATTGGCCCTTTATTAAAATCATTGAGTTAACAAAGTATATGGTGTGTAGAAAAAAATTATTTTTAAAATTAAAATGATAACTGACATGTGTGTGTCATATATGGTTTTATGGATGTGTATCTGTATTTGTATCTGCCATATCTTAGTTGCTCTACAAAAAAATATATATACATAATTCAGCCAGGTGCCATGACCCACGCTGATAATCTCAGCAGTCTGGGAGACTGAGGCAGGAGAATCAAAAGCTTGAGCACAGCCTGGGTAATTTAGCAACTTTGTAAAACCCTGCCTCAAAATGAAAAATAAGCAAAGGGTTGAGGATGTAGGTCAGGGTGATACCCCCCAGTTCCATCTCCAGTATTGCAATACAAACAAATAAACAAACAGCAGTGTAATTTGTTACTCGTGACAAGTTTAACAGTACTTATGTAAGCCAAAAATGAAGATAAGATTATTTTATGTTCAATTACAATAAATAAGTTTCTCAAGCTTTCTTCTTGGAGAGGTAAGAAAAAACTTTTTTGAAATGGGATGATAAATTTTAACAATTTATTTTAAAATATAAGCTCACCTAAATAATTCTTTAAAATGTTTTCTCTGATCATAATATAGAGGAAAAAAGCTGAGAACTTCCAATTTACTCTTTAGTATTATTGATTTGCTCATGTAAAAGTACAAGTCAATGCTTACATATACTTACACAGAGTTTTCCAGGTTCTCTACTACTCATTGCTTCTTGTATCTTGTTCACTCATTTCGGTTCATTTTTTTTTTTCTTCATATAAATCATTTAGTTCTTTTCTCGGGGGTCTAGGAGTCACTAGATTTCTCAGTCTTCTGAAAATATCTTAAATAGGCTTTTTCCTTTAAATGTGTAAACGGATATTCCATTTTTTGACAATCTTTCTCTCACATTTATATATAAGTTCTATTTGATGCTTTCAAATCAACTTTTTTGTAGTGGGCTTTATGTTTTATTCACTATGCTTTACATTTCTTCTTTATGTCTTCAATCACTTTAAGCATTCTTCTGTGCTCTAATATTAATCTCAAATCTTTAAGATTCAAATCTTCTAATTTGTTGTGACTGCTGATTTTATTTCATGGTGGATCATTTCCTCTTGTGTTTTTAACTTTTGGAATTAAGCCTATTTTAAAAGAAGACTATTACTTCCTGAGAGTCTAACACTCCAGATTGTTGGAAGTCAGCTACAATTAATTCTCCTAGATGAATTCCAGATTTCAACTGTCCAATACAAAGTTTTAAATTTTGCCCATGTAAGTCAAATCCCACTTTTCCACATGGTATAGACTTAGAATTGAATTTCTTAAAGAAAATTTCTTTCCCCATATTTTATCATTGCTCTTTACCTTACCTTAAACCCGGTTCAGAGACAAGGTTTGGTGTTACTCTCCTGAGCAGGAAGGCAAGTTATTTATAATCCTTTCCATGAGAGCTTAGCACATATGGAGTCTCAACTCCGTGCACAAATTCATCTCTGTTCTCACCCGTAGCCTCATCTGCACCCCAAACCATGTTTTTCAGTCTGTATGGATGTTAAACATTCCATAGCCTAAACATCAGTGACTGTGCCACTCCGACTTCCCTTTGGGACCATAGAGTCATTCAGAGAGTCACAAGTTTACCATCCTAGCTTGGTTTCTTCTTCCTTCAGCCTGAGATTTTCTTTCTCTTTCATGTTCAGGAACAGTATGTATTGTAATTTCTTTTCGTTATACTTTATCATTCAATATTTTCTTTGAACTAATTTGTTAATTACCTGCCTTTTACCTGCTTTTACTTGGTATCTCAGAGATTACCAAATATATCATAGGTTTATTGTGATCTAATCAAATTATTACTTTTAGTACTTTCTTAATAATAAAGAGCATATAATCTTATCATCTGCTGATCTTTTGCATTATTGTTGTCTCACAACAATATTGTTTTTTGTGTACTTTAAACTCCAAAAGATGTTACTAATAATGTTTTATACAGTAAGGTTTTATGTTTAATTACATGTTTATATTTTCTGGTGCTTCTTTCCTCTTGCCAGTCCGTGTTTAATTTAGGGTTTATTTTCTTTCAAAATGAAGAACTCTTTTTAGTATTATTACAGATTGTTGCAAATCAGAACCCTTAATTTTCCCTTTTCAGCATCTTGACTTCATTTTCAATGTTACAATTTTTTCTATTTGATGTCAAGTTTTAGACCAGCAATTATTTTCTTTAAGCATTTTGAGACTTCTTCCCACTGTCTTCTGGCATGTAGTATTTCGGCTGAGTAGTCAGCCGCTGTCTTAT
Organism: Hystrix cristata; assembly: GCA_004026905.1. Taxonomy (NCBI): domain Eukaryota; kingdom Metazoa; phylum Chordata; class Mammalia; order Rodentia; family Hystricidae; genus Hystrix; species Hystrix cristata. Next base: position 51,372 of record PVJO010009981.1, read on the forward strand.
TGCTGCACTTTTGAAGCCAGTATCTTCTTTGCCTCTGGTTACCTTTTCATTAATATTTTGTCTTAGGTGTTTAGCAATTGCATGTAAGGTACCTACTTGTGTCTTTTTATATTTATCCTGCTTCTGTCATGTTATATCTTCCATTAATTTAGGAAAATTCTTCTGCTTTTTCTTTTTGTAAGTGCTTCAACTTTGTTTTCTCTATCTTTTAGGAATTTCACTTTCATGTATATTATGAATTTTGAATATATTTTATATTTTTCTGTCTTTTTTTAGTCCTACTCTTAATTCTGCTATGCTTTTAATTTCAATGTTTTCTGTTGATTATCTTCCAACTCATTAATTCTGTCTTTATTTGCATCTAGTTTAGCCTTAAATCCTGGACTGAATATTTGATTCAGATGATTTTGTGTATGTTAAATTCTAAAATACCCATTCTGCTTCTTTCCTCATCTTTTTATTTTTTTTTGCTCATTTTTCACCTATTTTATTAGACATATTAATGGCTGTTATTTTTAATTATATTTTTGCTACTTTAATTATATTATTTCTATTATGTGCTGAATATTGTGTGCTTAAAAAGCCTACACGCTCCCAGATCCTATTTTCTTTCATCAGAGAGAATAAACATTTCCCATGTTTAGAAAATAAAAGACAAAGTAGGGTAGAATTGGAAGGTTTAGCATCTCAGCAAAATCAGGGATTATGTTACATTACAGCTGGGTTACAATTCTGATAAGACTATGCCTAGTTTGAGCTGATTCATAGAGTGTGTGAGCAAGAGGTCCCAAACAAGAGCCTGATGCGTTTTTGCCTCCTCAGTCAGTCCTAAAAAACTGCAGGAATTACTTTTGTCCACTAGATATGTTAAGCTTAGCTCTTTAGTCTCATATTCTATTGTCCTCCAAAATTTGTTTTTAGGGGGAAGACTGAACTTATCCTTAGGCCCTCAGGTCTCTGGATTTATCATTTTAGCCTACACAGCACTAAAGTATCATTTTGTTTCTTACTATCTCAGCATCAGCCTTCTTAGAGATTTGCCCTGGGTTATCAGCCTCCAGTTTTGCTGATTGTTGATAGATGTCTCTAGGAAAAAGTACCTGTACATCCTCAGTGTCAACTCACAAATCCTTTTGAGGGATTTTTCTGTTGTTTGCTTTGCTTTTTTTTTTTTTAATTAGTTCCTTCCCCTTCATAGGTCTTCTCACAGATTTCAATTTAGCTCACTTGCCTCTCATGCATCCTCAGAATTAAAAATTATCTTGTGAAGAGGGTGGCCTTTTGTTTAACAACCCTTGAGTCTTTCCAATTCTGTCACTCCGGCCTCTGTGGTTGCTGAAGGTTCAGCTTGCTTCTCTTTCTGCCAGCAATGGTGTTGTGTCTGTGTTCAGCATGAGCAGTTGCTAGTGAGAAAATCAGCTGCCACCACCTCCTTTCATCGCTGGGCCCCTCTCCCTCTGAAAACTTCATCTTTGTAACTCTCCTGGTTTCCACAGTTCTCTGATACCTATTAATTATGATTCGTTCCTATAATGTTGCTGGCTTTTCTATTGTTATGAGTATGACTATTGATCAATTACATTTTGCCTGGAGTCATTGCTTCAGTATGCCTCATCTATATAATTTGTATTTATTTGTAGCAAGAGAGAATTCTGTGTAAGCATAGTGATCTAATCAGTACTAGCATCACTATTGTGGAATATTTTTGTTGAAATTTTAATCTAGGTGCTTTACTAGATGCTTAATGTGGTTCTACTGCATTAATTATCACAACAAATTTGTGAGAAAAAAATCCATTAATGTCATTTTATAGATAGGAAAAATTGAAGATTAGAGACTAACTGTCCCAAGATCAAACAATTAATTTTTGGCAAATTAGAGGCTTTTAGTTTAGGCTACTAAGCTCCACTACTTACTACAGCATCCTTCTAATGTATAGAACATTATAATAATTTCATGTCATTTTCTAACACTTTTATGTGCATTTCATTTTCTTTCCCAAATAGGATAAATCCTTAAACTGTAAGTCACAAATTTAATGTTAAATTAATAACACTGCTCTTATTTTAGCAACTTGAAAATATATTGATATGACATTTTGATAACATATATAATCTAAGTGTATGTGTAGCAAAACTCCTAATAAACATGCATTGAATATTTAGAAAATGGACCCAACATGTGGCATTGTCTTCTAAGTCTCTGCTCATGCTGATTTCTGATGGTTTTTGTGGAATATTGTGTTAGATTTTAGGGCTAATGAGTTTGACTTAATTTCTTTACCCCTCTCAGCCAAGTCTTTCCACAATGTGGCTTCTCCCATGGGGTCCTTGCTAATAAATATTTTAATTGAACTGCTTTATAAAATTGAGTGTCTATATGATCATCTAGACACCCCACAGATGTGAGGAGAGATTATGAGTTCAAATGAGATTGAGGTAGGCAGATCCAGGTTTGATCCAGATACAGCATTATCACCAACCCTAATAATAAGGGAGTCCAAATTCACACAAGATTAGTAAACATAATGAAATGAAACTTTAAGTACTTGTTATGTTGACTTTCAGTAAATCATTGATGTTTATTGAAAATTAAAGATCGACACAATTTGCAAGCACAGGAAGCAGAATGTTGTTAATCACATATGATTTTCCGCCATGTAACTTCACCATTCACTGCCTTCATTCAGCCAGGTAGGCGACTGTTTAGTTTTTTTGAACCTCTAAAGAAATCTTCCATCTATTTTATAAACAAAACAGTATAATTTCTACTTCTATGTCTATATAGAAGAAGAATAGAATTTCTCTTGTTTCTCCCAAGCAGCCACAGCCATTCACAATTCATTTTATTTTGCATAATTTTAAATCTCTTTATAATTTATGTTTTGCTTTTTAAATTTTTGGTGCTGGGAATGGAACCCAGTGCTCAATGCATATTATGATGTGCTGTATCACTGAGTTTTATCCCCATCCCTTATTTTTATTCTTATATGACTCCATTTGTACATTGCTACCTAAGCTCAAAATGAATATTACCTAACAAATCAAAATTTAAAAAAGAACAAAACCTTTTTAAAAGAAATTTCCACATTCTTGTGAAAGCTTTTTCCATGTCAATTCTCTATGTGTGTTTAAAATTTAAATGGCATGCAAATATTCTTATACTAAGTTTCTAGATTTAATTGAAACCTTGCAATAGCCCGACCTGTCAAAGATTTAGTATTTTAAAATAAATACGAAATAGTCCTCAACAAATTATACTATTGTTACATTTGGAGGTAGACTGTGAGCTGCTGCCCCACTAGAAAATACACTTCCCAGTGATAGTAAAACCAGCTACAGTACAGAATTAAAGAAACTGAGTTTAAGAGAAGACAATTTATTTAGAAGACAATTTATTTAAGACTGGTGAAAAGGGGGAAGAGAGAAGATAGATAGCTACTTGATGAGTAGGGAACATTTCAAAGCAAAACACTCATGGGGCCCTCATTGTAGCCCCTTTTTATTGGGTATTTTCTTTGGGTCAGCCCTTGGAATCTGATTGGCTCTTAGGCTTGTTTGTCACCTCTGCCTCCATTTCCCTCAGTCCTGTGACCTTTGTCTTTTGGCAGAGGGCAAATTTACTGGAGGATGCCTTAGGATCAGGTTTTATAGATGTAAAGATCAAATAAAGGGGGAGTTTGTAATTCGTATGTTAATCACACTACTGGGGACTTCCTGGGACTAATTCCCTTGGCTTTGTCCCTTTAACTGTTGGTCTTTACCTGCCTTTATGTTTGTAACTATTGGAATATAGCTGCCTGGCTTTTAGAGTCTGGCTGTAGAGGTCAATTTTTAATAATTTTTATTAATTTTAATAATTAATTAATAATTAATTAATTAATTTTATAATTTTAATTAATTTTTAATAATGTCTAACAAGGCCTTTATCCTAGCTTTTTCCTACCTACGGGGACCCCTGTTCCTATAGTATCTTCTTCTACTCCTAAAATGAAAGTAAGTGTCATTATTGTGGCTTAAGAAAAGGAAGTTGAAACTCTCAATTTCAAGTAAGTGTCATCTTACTTAGAGTATTTAAACTGTGAGGTGCTAAAGGAGGAGGGAAGAGCAAAGAGTGGTGTTGTTGGATCAGTGAGTCAGTAAACACTTTTGTTGGGAAGGTGCAAAGGGAATTCAGAGTCCATTCAGTTGACTCCAGAAAAGCAACGTGAATGACAAAGTGATGGAAGAGTTGATCTCTTTAAATGAATGAATACTATTTCGATTCAAGCAATAGCTGAAAGTCGTTTACAAAGAAATACTTGGTTAATCACTGCCATTTTTACTAGCTGATTAATCTAAAAATAAAAATGCCCATGAAATTATTGAATCTTATTATGTCTTAGGAACATTGGAGTGTACAATCGATTTCATTTGACTCCATGTTTCCCATTAGGCAGAATCTAACAGGAAAGGAAACTGGACATATGTAACCATTTAATTTTAAACTAGTAAAATGGTGCGTTGTAATTTGGTTAAAGTAGATTTTTCAGTGTTCTTTGAGTCATGGCAAGAGTACCTTTTTACACTCTGACTTTCTCAGCTGCCTTGAAATCCTGGCCATAATTTCTTTCATCCCATCTGAGACCAGTCATCTTTTAGGCTTCCTGGAATAACCAGAATGATAGTAATAGCAATGGTAAAGATGAACATAAATAACCATAAATATAGCACATATTTGTTTCCTCAACTTCTTTCACTTCTAGGCTGTGCTTCTGCCTTCTTTGTTCATTTTGGTTAAAAATTCCTTCAGTTAGGGCTGGGGATTTGGCTCAGTGATTAGAGTGCTTGCCTTGTAAGCACAAGGGCCTGAGTTCGATCCCCGGCACCACAAAGAAACAAAAACAAACAAACAACAACAAAAAAAATTCCTTCAGTTATAATTCTTATCTTTCATTATTTTCTTCAGGCCCTTTTCTATCACTTGAAAACACTTGGGAGTATTTCACTCCATCCCAGAATTTAATTCATGAGAGGAGTGAATTAAAGGCGGGGTGAATTTCCCTCTCCGAGTGTCCTTGGGTCCTGAGAAAATGTGTCTGTTCTTTTCCTTCTCAAGTGGCTTTTGTGTGTGACAGCACTGTGGATCCACAAAAGATCTTCATCCTCCTTAACTGGGAAGAATTCTCTACTGCTTCACATATACATAACTATATTACTACATAATTCTTCTTCCTAAAACTAAAAGAGATCAGTACAGTGGTGATTTGGTCTCTATCAAGATGTGGCTGGTCACAGTTAATTGACTTCTTTCAGTAATAAATAAGTGTATACATTTATGTATATCAGGTTTAACTCTTGTTCTTCCTACTCCATATTCATACAAATCAATAAGTATTTATTAAAATCACTGTCTCTCTTAGTAGTTTTGTCAGGCCCAAGGCACAGGGTTAATGAGACACAAGGTCTGTACTCAAGAAACTTACAGTATAGGTATTAGCAGGATGCGATACATTTCTGTGTATAGTGGCTGGAGAGAAGGTAGATTTCACTCTCATTGTCACTCTAGGGGTGCTCTTTATTTTCTCTAAAGTTCCAAACACAAATAGGGGATTTAGCCATTGAACTGTTTCATACCCAGAAATCATGTGTTTCACCAAAATGATATGCACATAAACATTTTATCTTTTCTATTTTCTTTTCTTCTCAAGCCTTAAATGTAAACATGGTCTCAAATTAATTACTTGACCAACAAAGAGAAATTCCATTAGAAATACTTTTTCCTCAAAGTAAACTGAGTCTAATAGGGGAAATACCAGGTAAAATGACAAGAAATAACACTAGTCCAAAGTCAGTACCCTTGATTATAAAGTCAGTCCTGCCTCAAAGTGGGAGGAGCGAGTACATGATGTACTGGGTATGTCCTTTGTAATATAAAAATGTGCCACTTATCTTGGACATTTTCTGATAAGAATATTCCTTTCTAGCTCCATTTACAACTGCAGAAATTGTTTACAGAATGTGGTTTGGCCCACGTATCACTGGAAATTGGTGCAGCTGGGCGAATGAGATCCTGGCGGAAGAGTTTTCTAGAATCTCTTCTCATTGACTTTTGGCCTTCATCAATGTAAATGGTGTCTATAGAGCCTTCCAGTTCCAAGAGGAGGTTTATCGGGTTTCACAAAGATGAGGGTTCCGTTCGCTTCATATTTTTTTTCTATATAAGAGTCTCCGCTGGAAAAATTTGAGTAATTTGTTCATATTTACTCAGGAGCTAGTTTAGTTTTTCATTACATTGTTTAGGAAAAGAACATTTTAGAGAAACACTTTAAAGGATTTGTTGTTAATTTCAACATTCTTTGGCTGGTGTTTAGGAAAAATGGAACTTTTCATTTTTATGCGAGTCTGTATTTTCCCTATGAGAGAAATATGAAGGATAAATATGTCTACATTCTAATTCAGATGACTTTTAAATTCAAAATGGAGATTGGGGAGTTTTTGTTTACTAATACAGAAGTGGAAATCCATGACCAAAAATCTAGAATAAATTGAAGTAGAACTTTTCTTTGCATCTAGAATCCATCACCCTTCCTCCTCCTTTTCACCCCTCTGCCTCTTCCTCTCTTTCTCTCAACATTCCAGGATACCAGAAATCCTTATGTTGATATCAATGACATCAGAAAATACATGAATGCATAAAAACTCCGTATAGAATGCTTCCAAAGAGAGAGTAACTAAAAGTGCCAGTGCACGGGTGGAATTGATATGTAAAATGTTTATATTTTCATCTTTCATTACATGCAGTTTTGTTATTTGCAGTATTTTATGGTCTTAAAATTGAGGAAGAGCTTTATCTTTGCTTTATCTGTGAAAAAATACATCCTAAACAAGGTCCTCATTGAAAATGTAGTTCAACAGAATACTATCTTGGCCATTTAGGAAATTTGGTCAGGTACTTTAAAAACCATTCTGTTAATTTATTTACAGGTAATCAATACAGTAATTAGCAATAATGTTTTCATTTATTTACTTGCATGAACTAAAACTGAATTTTTTAAAAAAGCTTTTTTATTTCAAGGACTACTTGCTACAGACAATTTTCTATTTAGTGTCCTTTTCCCCTCTGCCATTCTCTTTTATGCCAACATTTATATATGTAGGTGGAAATTTATACAACTAGTCAGTTACAGTGTAAGAGATATACCTCTTATTTACATGCTCCATTTAAGAGTTGTTGATATTGCTCTTATTTTATCTGTATGCATCTACTATATCCAACATATAAAAAAAAAACAAAACCCGTTCCTTAAGGGTTTCATTCACAGTATCATGTTTCTTCCCTGTGGAGCAGACATTGTGTGGCATACAGAAAGAAATATGAAGAGTGGAGACCAAGAATCTAAATCATCTGTCTCTGATCCCAACTACAGGTTTAAATAAAACAATGATAAACATTCACTGAGCACATACTATATGCCTCTAGTATATAGTATCATCCTAGAAGTTTCACAGTCTCACTCATTGTCCATTGAAGGAGCTAGTACAGTGACCACCCATGTGCAAAGGAAGATACTTTGAGAGGTGGAGAGGTTAAGTAACTTGTTCGAGATTACAGGTCGGTAAGTAGCAGAGCCGAATCCATTCCAGGCTGTCAACAGCTTGCTGTGTGTACGCCCTTATCTTTGAGTCAGTGATGTGCTTTCATATACTTATTTCTCTATTTTTCATGCCAGACAATATTTGACATGATGTACATAGAGCCTTGTGCTTCAGGGTCTCTATCAGTGTTTGGAGTTGCTGGGGGGTTCCAGTAGGGGAGAAGAAGCCTACTTGTCATCAGGAAGCGTGTGTGTAAGTATGGTGTATATCGTGGTAAATCACCTGAAGAGAGCCCGGAAGAAAGGAACCTGCATGTCCCAGGCTCTCGGACTTTGTTGCGATTCCTTTTCTCATTCTATGTAAACATTCCCTTTTGTTCCTAATTTTGTATTTGCAGTTGGAAATTCTTTTCTTACAGAGAACGCCCAAATTGTACGTTTTGACCTGTAAAGCCTGCATCCATCCCCTGCTTACCTTTGGGTTTCAGTAGATGAGAACTCACAGTGTCACTTTTAAAGTTTGAGACAGGCTAAATTCTAGGTATCAGTGGTGACTGCTAATTGCACAATCAGGATTTGCTTGCCTTAGAAGGTAATTGACAATTTCGGAAGATATTACAGGTCTCTGTATCTTTCTAGATCACTGACCCAGGATACAAACTACCGACTCTGAATTATCTCTTAAATATCTGGCATGATGAAAATTTCCCCTAATCAAAAGTTTTAAGGCTAATTTTAATGTACTATGTAATTAACTCAACCAGGGGCTTTCAGACTTTTTTTTCTGGTACTGGAGATTGAACTGAGGGCATTTGCCCTGAGGCATATCCCCTGCTTTTCTTCTTATTTTTTGAGACAGGGTCTTGCTAAGTTGCCTACTCTGAGTTTGAACTTGTGATCCTCCTGCCTCAGCCTCCCAGACTGCTGAGATTACAGGCATGCACCACCACATATGGCTGAAACTTTTTTTTTTTAAGTACATGCTGTACATTATGACATGCTTGTCATGACCCAGAAAATGGATTTCACAATTTACTCACAGGTGATAGAATATAGTCTAAAAAACATAGCTCAAGAAGATAGTAGTACCCTCAGATGACTTTTTTTTACCCTGAGCAAACATGTGTAGGATATGTGGGACATGGACTAGTTGCCCTCCTTGTCCAATCACTTTCCACGATGGGAAACAGGGCCAGCCGTTTCAAAGGGGAACGGACTTGGGCCACTAAGGAGAAGTCAGTCATCCAAAGCACTGAAGATATCGTCATTGGTTTGTTAGTTCATTTATTAATTAGGAGTGAGCCATTCTGTGGCTTTTACTGCCCATTTTACACAAATGCCTCACACTGGTCCATCAAATGCATCGTCTGATCATCCACAGGAGGCTAATTTAAATGGCTGTACTATTCATGATTAAGCCATCAGCTGATGGAACCAATGGTTGTTAGTTTAAATTCTCTTTCAAAGGATCTTTCCCAAAGTATTTCGGTACTGAATGAAGCTCAAGATAGTGACGAAATGTCTTGATACACTGAAAATAAGTGATGTCCTTTCACGGAATATGATTACCAAGAGTAATCAGTCTATGTTACTTAAATTGCACATTTTTTGAAAAGCAATGCGGTGAATTGAATAAAGGCTGAATGTTTTTGCTAGAAATTTCGCAGGGCTTCTTTTTATATCCTGTCTTTGCAAAAGTGAAGCTCGTTAATATCTTCATGTGTGGTCACCTTCAGAATATGAATCTGGGAAATCAATTTTCATTTGAACTTAATTGGTTTGTCATCAAGAAAGCTTAGTGTAGATATTAACTGGCAAAATAGAGGTGCAGATATATTTCAGTTTTGAATGTAGTACGATTAACTTCTCTATTTCTCTTTTTTAGCTGTAATGGTGTATTTAGCAAATATCAGCCACCTGTGGGAATTTGAAAGCTATTAAGAAGCTTCACACTGAAGTGCAAATCTAGAAAGTTTATGTGTAACCACTTTTTAATGTATTTGCAAAATCTTTAGTGACCCTCATAACAACCTTTGAGTGATAAGCATCTGTTAGTCATCCATTTTGTGGATAAGTTGCTCACTATCTCTTTCAGTATGTTTTCTCTGTAAATGGAATGCTCTGTACACCAGTCCCTGTGTCACATAAAATGTCTTAGTCCACTGAGCTGGTGGTGAATCTTAATGAATGTGTATTCTTGGGGTGTGCATAAGAAAGGAAAATTGTCCTAAAAATCCTTCGTGTTAGCTGAACCGTTCCTAATCTTCCAGCTATCATCCAAGTCTGCTGAGAACCAGTGCTGGTACACTTTATGCTCTGGCAATCTGTTTGTATGCCTAAATGATCAGACCAATGCCTGCTCTGCTTTCACAGTGCCTGGGAATCTTCTACCCAATCATATTGAAGGGAGCTTTCATCTTTATATCATCTCAGAGCAAGATTATCTTCTCAGTGTGGGTGTCTCCCTAGTGCAGTGGCCCAGGTCAAGTTTTAGGGCTTCCTAAATGAGAGCCACTGATTCAAGTAATCGTCTTACTACAGCCTGACACAGCTAACAGTGAACCAGCAAATAAAATTCAAATCCCCTTTCATAAATGAAATCGAATGTTGTTATCATTATGGAAGAAACTTGGTTTTATTAGTTAAGGAGTAGCTGTGATGGTTTGCTGACAACTGGAGTGAAGCTGTCTTGCTTACTAGAGAAATGGAGCTTTTTTCATTTGAGTGTCCCGGGGCTTATTTTCAAGAGTTTCAAGCTCATTCTCCTCTGTGTTGATTCTCCAGCACAAGATTGTTGTAAACTGTACTTAGAACAATCAACATTCAAATTAAAGGTTTGAATGGTTTTCTTTCTAGTTGTACCAACTCTGAACAAAAGATTCTTTGCTGTAATTCTCTGCTCATTGCTTTCCCGATCAGAATATATGCCAAAGAAGTCAACATTCGCAGAGTTAGTTCCCATTTAATGAATATCAGCTAGCTCCCACATGCCAGGCCTGTCCGAGAGCCTACAGGCATCACATAAACGAGCAGCAGTCTGTCAAAGGAGAAAGATATGTGTGCAAATAACTGTAAGCCACACTGCCTTAATAAAGGTTCATGATAAAGACTGTTGTTTCTCACTAGAGGAATCCACAGATATCAAAGAAGTGGAAACATTTGACCTAAGCCTGGAAGACAATGTACTTCAGAAGTCAGAGAAAGGCCTTGGATCACAGGGAGGAGAAAAGAAAAAAGCATTACAGGTTGGGGAGACAGCACGAGCAAAGATATATGGCGTAAAAATGTGTGGTCAGAAGAAGAAAGTCGCAGTAGTAGCAGGAAGGGAAAGAGTTGGGTTGCAATACAAGGGACAGATGGTTTGGGAAATTTTGTGAAGCGAAGTTGCTAAGCATTGCTAAGCAATTTTAATTTCATTTTGTTAGGGATAGGAATCTTTATTAATTTATAAGTAAAGAAGGGAAGATCATCGAGGACATAGAGTAATTTGAAGATGAGATATGACTACGAATCAGTTAAGAAAAAGGAAGTGATTCTACCAACCCCAAAACATACTGAAAAAGAGTTTAAATAAATTTCACCCAGATTTACTTGGCAGGAAGCCATTTTCAACCTTAAATGTCAATCCTCCAACCACTATTTGGAATGCAGTCCAAACCAAAGTTGTTTGAAGTACAGGCTTCTCTTATACAGCAAGTGAATGAGAAAGTATTTTCATCCAAAATACTTGCTAGGAAGAATGATAGCACAAAGGTTCATTTTCCTTTATACTAAAAAGTGGTAGCATAAACAATCTTAGCCAAGCTGTTTTGAAATCACAATATCTTAGCATGACCCTAAGCATTTCATTCGGGAAATATAATTCTAAAAACAGTGAGCATCCAGGTGCAACACAGAACCTTTTCCATCTTCCTGGGTTCTCGGCACTGTTGAAGAAGGGTGGTACCTTCCCCTTTGCTTCACTTACAGAACTCCAGGGCTCTAATGCTCATAGACTAAACAAGAGGGTGAAGAGCATGAACAGCAGAGGATCAGGGAAAATAAATTCATCCCTATTATTATTTTCTTGGAAAGGCAAACAAGTTGGTGGTTTGTATTCCTTTACTGCAATATTGACCTGATTGTTTTAGTACATGTTCTAACATGAGTGTTTCATGAATGTAGTGAATTTTCTTAATATCTTTGCACTGAAATCTGAAAATATATCCATATTATCATCAGGATATTTACAATCATAGTCTTTTTTATTTACTCATGACAATTTATTTTAATTCTTCACTGATGCTTTAAATACCTCACATATGAGTAACATCAACCAGGATGATTTTCTTTTTTATTAGAAAATATAAAACACGTGTAACTCATAATCACTTAGTTTTTCTTAGCCCAGGACAACCTGAGAAATTTTTCAAGATTTCTTTTCTCCTGAGGCACTCACCAAAAGGGAATTCAGTGGTTTTAATTCTATGCATCAAAACCAGATTTGATTATTTAGGGTTTTTTTCATCCTTACTGTCACAAACCTGCCAGACATTTTGTGAAACTTATCAGAGCTGAGTGTTATGATGACAATGGCCAAATATTCATGAAAATGTCCTACAGGAGAGTTATAAGATTGAATCAACAGCTCAATTTCATGGTTGTTGAGAAGGAAGCCAATTCTACATTGATAGTCTCTGTTTTAATGAATCTGTGTATGAGCCCTTCTTCTGGTAGTCCTCGAATTTCTGTATTTGTAGACTTCTATGAGAAAACATAGATTCCAAATCTGTTCATCAAGACACAAGACAGGAAAGAACTAATTCTCCTTTTAATCCAGCTAAAAGACAGCAGTGGTGGGCAGGAAAGAGTAGCTTAATTAAAATTCTTTCAAATAATATTTTACTTTTTGGATCCGTGTTCACAAAGAACCATGAGAAACTTCTCAAGTGATGATTCCACACCTAAGAATGTGTTGACTCTTAATGTAAGTTTTCTTATTTATGAATAATCTCTTTAATGTGGTAACAAATGAAAACATCCTTCAAATTTTATTCATTCATTGATTATTTTTGGTGTTTGGGATACTCTTTACGTAGCCATCTTCCCTTGTGGTGATGATGTAACCTCTCCAGACTGGTACCCTATCCCACACAAACTGTGGTAACTCCATAGCATCGGCTCAATTGCTGTAACATCTTTTCTTCATATGTATCCTCATGACCAGATCTTTTCTTATATATTTAATACACTCATTTACTGTCTCTCCTTAAGCTAGGCTGTACGTTCCATGAAAGTAGGAGCATTTCTCTGTTTTCCATTTCATTCCCAGTGCCTAAATTTGAGATGTGAATTCAGTTGTCTTCAAGGTACAAGTTGGACAAATTTGAAACTTACTGGTCATAGGCTATAGAAAAAGCTTATTTTTAATAAAGGTGTATCTTTCAGAATGAGAAATTTTAGACCTCTTGGAAATAGACATACCAAAATTAAAACATTAAGAACAAGAAAATATTTGTATTTTGCATTTGCATTTCTATTGTAACCATATTGCTGTGGACTGAACTGCATCCCTTTTACCAGAAAATCTATATGTTGAAGCTCTGACTTCCAAAATGACTGCTTTTGGTCACAAAACCTTTGACTAGCAGTTAAGATTAAGTAAATTACACAGGAAAGGCCCAAATACCATGGGAATAATGTGTCTTTTAAAAAGAAACATTTGCGTACCCCACTAAATAAGGATGTATCCGGAAAGTGGCTGTCTCAAGCCAGGAAGCTCTTTCTGAAAGCTGAATTTACCTGCACTTTGGTCACGGACTCCCTCTTTTCCAGAACTGCAAGCAAATTAATTTCTGTTTTTTAAGCCAACTAGTCTGTGATATTTTGTTATGGCAGTCTGAGCCAATACCCACACTAGTTTTTTTAAATGTTCAGCACAATTGCATAATCTTTCAGAAGATTTATTTATTCTTATTGGTATGTGCTTATAGTACATTTTGATTATATTCATCATAGGGAATTGGACCATGTGCATGACGTTTCTCAGTTCTTTTTTTAACCTCCTCCCTTCCTCTTCCCTGCCTCTTCCTACAGGCACCACTTGGACTGCTTTATATAGGGACTCAGTACAGGTAAAAAGCACCACACAATCCCCCCTCTCTTGAGTCATTTGTGTAGGAAAATGGATGCACCTTGAGACCATAAAGTTAAGTGAAGTAAATGAGACGCACAACCTAAATATCACATAGTTTCTCTCATATGAGAAACCCAAAATATAAATAAAGAGTGAAATAAAGAATAGACAGTAGAAAATAGCAAGATGGATCTTTGGCATATGGGAAGGAAACCAAAAGATGGAGGGAGGGAAAGGAGATAACTACTCAATTAACATACAATTATTTTTAATGATTATGTTAGGAAATTTCCATGCTCTATTTTTGGGGGCTTGTTATATTTATACCATTGATAACATTATTTGAGAGTCTAGCAGTTTTCTAAGGTCAAAGCTGAAATTTCCGTGCTTTAAAACATTTACCTCCAAACTTCATCATGTAATATGTGCTGTGTTCAACTATAGGTAGCACTGAATTAATGAGGGTAGCGGGTCGGCTGTCAGTACATAACCATTGTTTCCATCTTAGATAGATCAAGGGCAGCGTCTTCCGGGAGAGGTTGTCTTCAGCTGACAAAATTTCGTGACATCAGAAAATTTCGGGTCGTATGTTTAGAATTTGCACATTCCTTGGACCTTATAAAGGCAGAATAAGCTCAAAATCATGAATACAAAATAATTCCTATCTTCTGCTGTGCTGCTTTGTTGAAGCAGATCCGGTACGTACACAAAGCTCAAAGTAATGTGCGTAAATTATTTGTTCAGTAATAACCCCAAACATTGGCTGCCTAAGTTTTCTCTTGTTTTCAAGAAGTAAAGGCGACAGGTGTCTGTGATGGCGAAAAGTCACTGGCACTAATGACGCACCCAAATAATGATTATTTTAAAATTATATTGGTTATTCTCACATGCTTTACGTACTCATAGTGTAAACAAATGGAATAGGCCGGTGTGCGCATGTTTAATTAACCACATCCGGGTTACAGCAACCTTACAGGAGCTCGTTATGGCAGCATCTATTAAGGAAATGTTGCCAGTGCATTTTTTAACGTGTGTTATGAAAAGTATTGAAGACCACACTACATCTTGGAATCATTCAATAAATATTAGTAAAACATGCGTGATTATATTTTAGTTTAAAATGTTATTATCTTTCAAGCAGGTGTCAGACATCAGGCATCAAAGAGCCACTCGACGATGCACGGGAGTGGTCAGAAGTTTCCCATGAGCACGTTGACCATCCTCCTTCTTTACTATTTTGGAAGTACTGTAGGTCTTGTATGCTTCTCAAGTCTCAATGGAAAAATAAAGGTCCCCTATCAAAAGAGTATGTGGTAACTTGTTTTTCCATTCTAAAGGTTGTCTCTTCTTTTTCCTCTGCTATGCAGAAAGTTGTAAATTTAATAATCCATTTGTTGATTCTTGGTGCTATTTCTCACGCTATTGGAGTTCTGTTCAGAAAGTCCTTCCCTGTTGCCTGTGTCTTCAAGTACTTTCCCTGTTTTGTCTTCCAGTTGTTTCGCTGTTTCTGTTTTTATATCTAGGTCTTTGAACCATTTTGATTTTATTTTAGTACTGTGTA
>PVJO010009982.1:0-66546 GCA_004026905.1 Hystrix cristata
TGAAGGAAGACCTAGTGTCTTGGCATTGGGCCTTGGGTGATTAGGGAGTGTAAATCTCTCTCAGGAATTGCTGTAACATCTGTTCCACGGATATCTCCCTTCCTGTTACTTGTACCAAATTGTGAGTGTGCCCCACCTGTGTGTGTGTATGCACGTGCGCATGCACTTGTGTTTAAATGTGGACAGGTGTAGCAGTCTGCTAGATGCTGCTGCAACTCACTGCAGGGAGTCTGCATCATCTCAGCAACGCATTTCTTCCGTAACTTCAAGTCCTCAGGAAAGTGGTTTGGTTGTGGGGTTTTGAATAGCATTGGTCCTGAGAAGTGGAATGTAACTTCAGGGTCAGTACTAAATCCTAGAACCCTTGTTTACACAATTGCCTGTAGGATAAGTGTGAGAGCTTCAGGAAGCCTGCAATCCACACAGCTAGAAAGTGGAAATAAAGTTAGGGTATTAATTTCTATAAGCAACAGTAGATCATCCCATTCAGTGTTTTCAGATTTTAAAGTGCAAGTTTTCATCTCTAGCATTGTAGTAGTTCTTTGCTACTGAGCTTAGGATCCTTGACTGATGAGTATTTTAACTAGATTGGCTTAATTTGGTTCAGTGGATCTCAGTCTTTTAAGACCTGTTGAAAGTAAATAGATTTTTTTTTTGTGAGTGCTGGTGATCGAACTCAGGGCCTTGTGCTTGCTAGACAAGGGCTCTACCACTGTAAAAAATCCCCAGCCCCAGGTAGATAAATCTTCGCCTAATAGAAATATTTTTATTTGCTTTCAATGTGAGGCTGACTGTGAGGTCTTGCTTAGGAGCAGTGAAAGGATAATCCAAAAATAGTTACCTAATTTAAGATGAGTTACTGCTGCAGCATTAGTTCAGTTGCGCTTTAGTTTAGAAAATCATTCTTTTGCCTACCTTGTAGATTATATGACATTACTCTAAAATAACAGATCAAAGAAATGGCATCAGAACAGTTAAATGAGCAGGCCTTGAAGCCGTGTGTGAAGCAAGGAACAGACTGTCCTTCAAAATTTTTTTTTTTTTTTTTTTACTTTGGTGGTGGGGATCGAACTCAGGGCCTTGTGCTTGGAATGCAAGCACTCTAACCACTGAGCTAAATCTCTAGCCCCGTTGCTGCTTCTTTATAAGCACAGTGTTTGCCTTTTTACATTTGGATGACATATTTAGTGAGCAGGCTATTTCTTTTTTTTTTTTTTTCCTTCCCCTTGGATGGGGTCTCACTGTATAGACCAGGCTGGCCTCAGACTCCTCCTGCTTGTCTTGCTTCTTCTGCTTCTGCCTCAGCCAGGTGCTGGCATTACAGGTGTGCATTGCTATGTCTGGCTTGAGTAGGCTATCCTGTAATAAAGTTACTACTGTGGAGAGACCTTAGTCTGGAGGATACTCAGAACAAGTTTAGCATTGCTGTTCCGAATTTTTTGATTTTTAAAAAAAATCTATTATTTTTAAATTAGGCAGAGACTCACTAGCCCAGGCTGGCCTTGAACTCACAGTGATCCTCCTGCCTCAGCCTCCTGAGGGCTGGGATTACAGGTGCATGCCGCCATGCCTGGCTGTTCTGCCTTTTTTTTGAGAGCAAATAAGATTACTGAATTTGTATTTTACTCTGGGACTCTGTTTTTGTTTTTGTTCCTTTCTTTTTTGTGTAGGTCTCCTTTTGATGTTTGTAAAATCTATGTGATAAATAGTGATTTGTTCTTAAAATTGTTTTCTTGATCTGGTTTATTTTTAGTACACATCTGAAATTTGGATGGCGGTGATCATGGTATTTTTGTTTTAGCATAATTCAAGTGAGTTTAAAGTTATGTTTTATACTTCATAACTGCCATCCCCTGGTATTTTTCTGTACTAACTTTCTTATTGGAAAACCGTTGTAGAAATTAGTAATTCAGTGAAAAAGGGTTGCACTTTATAGAAAGCAGTTAGAATAGAATCTCTATGAAGTTTAGATTTGTAGACCATGGTTTATGCTGAGTGAATTAGTTCTTTAAATAGTTTGTCACTCTGCTGATCTGTTTCATTTTTGTACTGTTTAAAAGAATCTCTGCAGAACTGCATGCAGATGAGATGATTGTTGACTTTTTAGTTCAGCAAGTTTTAACCTTGTAAAGAGGGAATACCAATATTTATTTGAGTATGGCGTCTTAGCTGACTGCCAAGTGTACCAAAAGTGGGCAGTGAGTGGACAGAACTTCTCACAGCATTTTAGAAACATTTAGGCAGTATCTTATGTGAGGTTTGGGCAGGTTAGAGTTGCTGGTCCACCAATGGCCATGTGGCATTAGGTAACAACTAAGTTAAAGAGTTGTGGTTCTAAGAAACCTTTGGGTTTCTTTAAAAAACGTCTTTGGGATTTATATTTGTTCACTGTCATGTTGAGGTTTGGGGACCATGGGTAAGCTTGTGAAGTCTTGATGATAAAGGAAAAATGTCAGTACATGGGAAATAAAAACATTTCTGTGTATATTCCTATTCAGGGCAATATGGTATTTGACTGCCTTGCTCCTGATTTCATGTAATAGCCACGAAGTGTGGGCTACAAGTTCCCTAAGCCCCTTAACCAGTTTCAGTTTCCATTATGCTTTTTGTGTATTTAGAATCAAGGTTCATTTTTCAAGGTTAATATGGCTTGTTTTGAAAACTTACAACTTGACTTGAACTTTAGCTTTTTTTAGGGCTCTGTGCATAAGAAAAATACTGCAAAACAGTTCCACTGATACTCTTTATAAACCGTATGATTTGGCCAACTACAGCAATCCATACATGTTTAGTACTGAAATATGTCCAGATTGTAAGGGATATGCTACTGTGTGACTTAGGGTTTTCCCCCGCTAAAGTAAAATAAAACTGTTTGCCAAAAATTTGTGATGGAAATACTTAAGTAATTTTTAGGAAGCCACTTGTGGGGCATTTGCCTCTATTTCTGGTAGTAATTACAAGGAAAATTATGTCTTGTTTCATATGGATAGAAACAGTTTTAATTGTTGCTATAACTAAAGCCACTTTGGTTGGTAATTCTCTCCAACTTTGATGTCACCTGTTTGGCTTGTATCTGTTTACATTTTAAAATTTGTTAGGAAGATTGTTTATACACTGATTTTGTCCTTCTAAATGGAGACATTGTACCAAGAAGCAAGTATAAGGATGTAGGGAGAAGCCTTTTTCCCTTGATTTTTGGTGCACATTAACTCGAGTAGCTGTAGAACATTTCAGAAATAAATTCATGGACAGGTAGACACTATGTTTTAAAAGATTGGAGATGGAGGTAGAATTTTGGCTGAGAGAATAGGAGTTTGTGATTTATATGGAAAAAATTATATTTTTAAGAAAAATCAGAGTATTGCCTTAAAGTTTTCCTTCCCTTTCTGATTATTACAGTGGGTGGGGACCCCTAGAGTTTTTCCATCACAGATGGCTAATGCTGGGAGGGCTGAGGTGATGTGTGTAACGCATTCATTTTCTAGGAGGTAGAGGGATGGCTCAGAGTCCTAGGGCTGCTTATGGAAGAAACTCGGAAACCTTTGGGGACCAGCAGGCAGGCCGGAGCTGCTGAAGGTGAGGGTGTGGGGAGACAAGGGAGGCGCCACATTTTAATGTTCATCGAGTTCATTCTCTGATTGTGTTCCTACACCCAAGTTTTCCCAGTTTTCTTGGGAACTGTTTAATGCCCAGCTCTGCCAGGGCTTGTTATCTAAGGACGTTAACTTGTGCTCCCCTCAGGGATGGATTTACTACTAGCTCTTGAAGGCTATTGGGTATCCTGATGTTTTTAATAGCTGAAACTCAGCTGTCATTTTCTCCTGAATAGTGCAGCATTTATATTCTGTATATTGTGGTGCTTTTCCACCTTGTTGTAACTGTAAGCTCCTAGGGGGCAGCCATTTGGTCTTAGGCATGTACCTTAGTGCCTGGCAGCGCTGTGTATGTATCTAGGTCCTAATCTTCCTTCCAGGTACTTCCCTCGTTTAGTTCTTCATGGAAATGATGCTCCAGTACACTCAACCACTGATGGCCCTCCCGGAGCCTGCCCTGCTGATTCCGTGGATTCGAGTGCCTTCTCTCCCTGAAGATACACTTGTGTCTCCACCCTGTTTCCCAGTCTCTGCATCGTCCAAGTTATTTTTGTAGTTAAGGGTAGACTTCAAAAGTTGAAAGGAAGAACAAATTCATCCTCACGTACTTCCATCTTGTCCATCCTGTTTGAGGTTCTGTCTGACCTTCATAATTTAAGTGAGCTGTGTTCCTGGAGCACTTTATACCTTTCTTGTGATTCACAACTTCCCTTGGCAGCCTACAGTTAGGATTATATTACATTTCACTGCTGTGTGAGACTGGATTACTAGAGAACAAAGACTGGGGGATTAATCCTTGTATTTGCAGAAGATAAGTTACTTATCCTGGAGTCCCTAAGTGATAGCTGAGTTGAATAATGTAATTTTCTGTCCCCCCCCCCACAAGCATACCTATAAGAAGGTTTTGAATTCAGTAAATTCTGGCACTGTGACTTTTCAGTGGAGGAAGTCATTGGGAAATTTTCAGGAGTGGGCCTCAAGGGGATGATGTCACTGTTAGGTTCTTCTGTCCCTGACCTGTGTGATTAGCCATTTCTTTCTATTGTACCTAGCATGTCCTAGGCACTTTGTTTTAATGTGATGTGATTTTCACTGGTTTTCACGAGCTTGTTGCTTCCATTGATTGCTCTTTCATTTCCTAATGTCACCCATGCAACAGTTCAGTAATCTGCTTCCCTTTTTGTTATCCTCTACACCAGGTTTCCAACTGAATCTTGTCATTTTACCTCAACAGGCTTTCACATCTCTTTGCTCCTTATCTAGATAATTTCAGTAGCTTCTTGGCTTCACATTTCCTCTTATTCCAGCTTACTTTCTGCATTGTTCAATTCATCTCACTGAAAACGTACCCCTGGGAGTGGGCCCATCTGTGTGTCCTATTTCTCCCCTGTTTGACCTGACTGTGTGCCCACCTGTGTGTCCTGTCCCCCCCACTAGACTGTAAGCTCTTGGTGGGCAGGATCTGTGTGTCATCTTTGTTCCCCTATAGCGCCTACCAATAAATACTACTTGAGTGAACAAGTGATTTCTCGTTTCTCGACAGAACCTTGTGTACAGTGAAATGTTTTCCAGGTTACACATAGGTTTCTCTCTTCTCTCAGAAGTTTGGCTACATAGTAAAGAGTTAACCACAGAAAATTTCAGAAAATTTTAATTTTTTCCATTGGAATTAGCATGGATATGGATGAGTGTGTGGATGGTTCAATAAATATACTTTTATATACATGTATCACAGAAATTTTACATTCCTTCTTCAAACGGTAGAGATAGATTTTTTTTTTTACAAGCCAAAAAATAACTGCCATAACTTTATGACCTCATGCAACAAACAAGTAAAAGGCCAAAGGGAATTGGTTGGTCAAGGTTGAGTGTCCAGTAAGAAGTAAAAATGTTACATTAAGGAAGCAATTGCTTAACACGCTGCTTGAGGTGATAGCCAAACAAATCCTTAACTGCAGCATTAAGGCCGTACCAAGTTTATACATATGTACAAATAAATTTCCATATAAAAGACTACCACATTTTCTTCTGGGAAGGGGTGAGGAACTTGAACCAATTTGCCAGGCAAATTAATTGACATACCCCCAGGCTACTACTTAGGAACCTGTTCTTTGGCCAGCTGTCAAGAGTTGCTGTGTTGGCTTGGGACTCTTCTGGTCTCACATGGAAGTGTGAATCATCTTGAACCTCTTCCATGATGGCTGATGGAGCACTTCATAGCACAGGGCAACCGTGTTTCTTGTATCACCTCTCCAAAGTGTTGGAAATCCTAGAATCGTAACTTGTACGTATCTCACCTGTAACACTTCATAGCCGTACTGGCATTCCGACCTGAATAATTACACAATACCTTTCTGTTCTTTGGGGTTAAAATAACTTCATTTGGAGGGTGTACTAATGTTAGGTTTCAGGAAGCATTGCCTAGCTGTTGGAAGTTAATCTCTGACTGACTTCTTGTGTATCCTGACACATTTAAGTTGGCAACTGCCTTTTTGGAGGGAGAGGGGAGGGGTGATGTGCAGTTGGAGAAGCATCACTTGGGGTTTGCCTTCTGTCGAAATATCAAACCAGAGAACTCCTAAGACAAAGGTTAATTCTGTGCAAATGCCTACCTGGGTGAAATGGGAAACAGGAAGGGCAAGTCCTTTGGAGATGACTTCTGGTTGTACAGAAGTCACTTGCTTTGGCAAGGTTCGGGGGAGCTGGGTTGCATGCTGTGGTTGCAGAAACACCCATCTTAAATTAGGGAATGCCTCCTGAGTCAGAAGGGAAACCTGAACCTAAGATAAATTATGTCAATAAAATAACTCCCCCAGCGGCTGATTTTGAACAATGTTCTACATCGTTACAGCTCACTTTGGAATGTTTTGAATCAACATATTTTAATTTGTGATGTGAAAGTGCTGAAGTTTGTGTGCAAAATGAGCAATGACCGCATTCCTGTCACAAATTGCCCTTCCCTTTGGGTGGCACTCAGGTGCTCAGCAGTCTTTTGTGTCTGTTCTGGTTAGAGTAGTTCAGTTAGTGGCTTAGTTGAGGTGCTGGTCCAGACAGTGAGAATACCCTGGGGCAGTACTGAGAGGCTTAAAGGATTAGGAATTTTTGTCTTGGGTCACTTTGTGATTCACTGTGCCCATTTCAAGTTTATAACAGCTGACGACATCTGTTTTGTCCAGTTTTTCACTTACCTGGAGACCACTGAGGTTCCTGCTATGTTTGTTTTTTCAAAATAGAACAGTCTGTGTTAAACTTTCATAGACGTCTTAGAGAACGGTGTACTGTATTCTTTTGTTTGATACGCACAAGAATCAACATGAAGTAGGCGTTTTATCCAGTATATGAAGTAGCAGAATGGGCCCTTTGGAACTTAATTCGCTCATCTCGTTGTAACTTCTTAGTATTGTTTTTCTTTTTTTCTGGTTTTTTTTTTTTTTTTTTTTTTTTTTTTTTTTTTTTTTTTTTTTTTTTTTTTTTTTTTTTTTTGGTGCTGATTGAACTCGGGGCCTTGTGCTGGCCAGGCAAGCACTGAGTCATTGAGCTAAATCCCCAGCCCCTAGTGTTGAAAATACTGTAATAGCTTACATATTAAAAGATTGAACCACTAGAAATATGAAGTAGTTTGAATTTAAAATGCTCTGAAATACCTTGTGAGACCATCCGCTTTTTTTGCTTCTTTGATATTATTCAGGCTAAGTTGGCATACTGAGCGCGGTACACTTTAAATGAGGTAGAACATGTCTAAAGTGGAAGAGGTTGAGTTTACCAAACTGCTTACTTGATGTGTGCCAGTCTTTATAGAGATTGGTGGGCAATCTTTTATTTACTAGGATAGGTAATACCTTTCCCCAAATACTTTGTTGAAGGAAGGTAACTCATGGAAGGAAACTAATCATTACATATTTTCACTTTGATAAAAGTCAGTTACACTTCTGCCTTTATTTTTTTTTCTATTTGTACCCATATATTCCACCCCCCCACCATACCCATTCTTCATTATGGACTGATGTCATGCTTTGAATAGTGATGCTCTGTAGATTGAGAGAGGTGATTTTAGGTTTTTTTTTTTTTTTAATCTGGGAGTAAAAGGACATGCTGGACTATACTTTTCCTCCAGGTCTGCTCTGTGTAACATTTCGGTTAGATCAACAAAAGGTAGCGTTTGGTCCACAAGTTCCCCTGTAGAAATACCTTCAGTGTACTAAGGATGGGCAGGATGGGCTTAATGCAAAGTAACACCACCAAGAATAATTTTCGGAATTAAGTAGAGCAGCTCAGTGTCTATGACTTTACCATAGCCTGCCCCCTTTCTAGTGCCAAGTCTATGTAAAGGTAAGTTCTTCCAGAGTAAGTCCAGGAAGATGTGAACTGCGCAGAGGTGTTCTGCCCACTGCACCCTGCATTAGTTAGGAAAGCTTCCCCCACCAAAAGAACGAACTGCTCTGCTCATGAAGGAACTTTATTTGCCTTTGAGAGATGCTGGAATTCTCTATTCAGAGCACTGACCTTTTTTCTCAAGCATGTTGTGTTGAACTCCAAATCTATCTTTCTAAACATGTCTCCCATCCATTCAGTTTAGCTGAATGTATAATCACGATGCCTCTCATGTGCCCTTTGATATTTATCTCCGTATTTTGTTCATGCTGTCATTTCCTCCTGGGAATCCTCTGTCCCCAGCTGTCAGAAATTCATCTGTTCTTAAAGTTACTGCTCAGATGACCTCGCAATGTCCTATTTTCTGACTTCTTCATGGCCCTTTCTTTATTCCTGCATCCCATGTTAGTAGTTGATAGTTAAACATTATCCCCTTCTGTATTGTAGGAAGAAGATATATTTTTCCTGATGCCCTGCTTGCATGGTATAGTGACTCAGAGATTTAGTAGATAGCAGGTG
The DNA here is from genome assembly GCA_004026905.1 of Hystrix cristata. Taxonomy (NCBI): domain Eukaryota; kingdom Metazoa; phylum Chordata; class Mammalia; order Rodentia; family Hystricidae; genus Hystrix; species Hystrix cristata. The sequence goes on from PVJO010009982.1 coordinate 8,484, forward strand.
AAAGGATGACAGGCTTTGTACGAGGTGAAAAAAACAAAAACTGGAAACAATAGGCCTTTATAATATTTCATATGATTAAATATATTCTAGTCCTGGCTACAACATGCCCTAGCTTTTGGCATTTCCCTGCACCTATTTTAACTCACATTGTGAAGGGCTGAGTTGCTTTCTCCACTTGGAAATGTTCTGAAAAAATCATTCAAAATACTCTGACAGTTACCTGGAAACTCACTGGACAGAGTGGGAGTCACTAGAGTCCAGGTGGGCACTTTGCTCACCAGCGTCTAGCGCTGTACAGAAGGGGTGCCGTGTGGGCCTCCACAGGAGTGGACTCGTGACCATCGCTGCTGTCACTTTGGTCCTGCCTGGCCAAAGACCAAATTTCTGGATGCAGTTGAAGTGAGGCCAAGTGAAAAGTAGGAGCATAGAGGCAGAGGCCTTGTCCCATGAAGTGGACAGGCAGTCTGTACACATGCGTTTATGTGGGGGACAGTTAAGCCCAGGGCAGGACTGGGAGAAAAGCAGGAATGTCTGAATTTTGGAGGGTGGGCAGTGGTGACAAGGAGGAGTTTGTTCACATGTTTCCCTTGGAAGTCTATTTCCTCAATTCTTTCTTAGAGCTTGGATGGGAGTAAAGAGTCTTTAGAGACCCCTCTTTTCCTGGAACATTGGTTAGGCCATCCCCTTCGGTAATGTTTCAGTGGTAGGTACTGCATAGGAAGGGAAAAGGCCCTTTTTACTTGGACACCTGCTTGGCGGAAGTGGCTAGAAAACTGCCTGTTAGGAGTTAAACTAAAAAGTGAATGACACCACAGTTATATCCATGTAGTAAACTGCTGCTATGGAAAATAATCTGTTTACAATTAGAGCTCGAATGTCCCCTTCTCCAAGAAACCTTGGATTGTCCCTGGGAGACATGACTTGCTCCCTCTGAACTCTGTGTCTCCCCTGGCTGCTTCCACGTCTTCCCCTAAATTAGTGACCAATACTCCCCTCACATCTCGCTTCACTCAGTCTCAAGTTCTGTATTAGGGTGATGCTCATCCTCGGGTCCTGTGACGGTCAGTGTTTGTAGTAGGGTCTTTATCGTGAGTGAATGTATAAAGGGGTTCTAGACTTGGAGATGACTTCCAGGAAAGGCCTAGTCTCCATCCTTGACTCCAGCCAAATCTAGGCCATTCCAGGCACACAGTTAGCTTTCACGTAGAACCACAAAAGGCAGCTGTTCTCAGGACCCTTCAGTTGCCACCTAGCCCCACCTGCCTGGTTTCTTACTCCTTTGACTCTTCTGTTCCACAATTCTTTTTTTTTTTTTGGCGGGGGTGGGGTGGGGGTGGGGGGTGGATGTGCTCTGCCACTGAGCTAAATCCCCAAACCCTCTGTTCCCCGGTTCTGTAGCCAGAAAATGGCCCCATATCACCTTCAAATCTTTTGTTCATCAAAGACTGGATTAGTAGGTTCTTAACTTTTTAAAGTGGGTTAATAGATTTATATTGTTTATGACCATATTTTGAGAAGACAAAATGTGCATGTTTGTGTGTGTTCATTTGTAGTACTGGAGATTTAATACAGGGCCTTTCCCCTGAGCTACATTCTTGGCTCACTTTTATTGTTTTGTTTTGAGATGGGGTTTCACTAAATTGTTAAGGCTGGACTTGGAATCCTCCTGCCTCAGCCTCCAACTGTGCTGGGATTACAGGTTGTGCTGCCAGATCTAGCATATTTGATTCTTAAGAAGATATTTGATTTTCAGACTAATATAAGATGGTATTCATTGGTATTTGACAGGATGCTACATTAAATTTTTGCATATTGGATATATAAAATATATGTATATTTTTGTAATTAGGCCAAAAAAATCTATACTTTTTTTTTTTTTGAGACAGAGTCCCTATGTAGTTCAGGCTGGCCTTGAACTCACTATGTAGTCAACGCTGGCCTCAAACTCATGGCTATCTTCCTGCCTCAGGTGCCTGAGTACTGGGATAACAGGGTGTGCCCCCACGCCCAGTTTAGAGTCTGTACTTTTTTTTTTATCAGCAATAGTATAACTCAATTAAATTAATGTTTAACTTACATAGTGCTTTTTAAATGACAAAATCATCCCCCCACTTTTCCCCCCCTTGATTGGATACTTATAAGAATTTGGGAAGATGGGGCTTTCAAAGGTGGGAGACTAAGGTCACAGAGGGTGAAATAATTCATTAAAGCTTAAAAAGAGATACAGGAAATAAGTAAGCTCTAGTTATGCCACTTTTTACAATTTAGCCTCCCAATGTCTAGAATGATGCCCCAACTTTGTTGCAAGGATCTGACCTGAACTAGTTACCATAAACTTTCTGAGCCAGTGTTTGCCCATTTATAAAATGGAGAGTAAGATCAGAGCCATCGTGGGAATTAAATTATATAGTTTAAAGAGTCTGCCACACAATAGTTGCGCAGTACAAGCAGGACTGTAGTGTTCACAGTTTATTCACAGTCTGCCACCAGCCTCTGTGTGATGACAGCCACTGCAGAGCTTAATGTGGTGCCTTCTACTTAGTCGATACTCGGCTGACATCTGTGGGAAGAAGGGGTGTGGGTGTTCAATAAGTGGAACCAGGGCTAGAATTTAGGTCTCAGTCCATGCGCCAGGTCTGAGGGAAGCACAGAGCAATTCACCAGGGAGGAAATACGGAGCGGCTGCCCTGGAGGGCAGGTGGATTTGGGAGGAGACCTCTGTTCTGAAGAAAGCCCTTGGATGGCCTCTTCTGAGGAGGGAGAGAGGATGTGAATTTCAGAGAGAGCTTGCCAGTTTACACTAAAGGTTGGGGCTGGCATTCATCATGTCGTGATGAGTGACGTGTGACACACCTGTGAGGTGTGTAATCCCCCAAGGAACCGACAGAGGCATCAGCTCCTGCTGAGGGTAACGTGCCTACAAGCAGCTGCGTCTCGGCCTCCGAGTGGAAAGCACGTGCCCTTTCCACTGCCTTAGAGTTGAGAGTGTAAGATGAAGAGCGGGGCCCTCAGAGCCTGCAGGAAGTCCTCGTATCTTTTTCTGTCACTAAGAGACAACTGGGGAAGGAGACTAGCAAAGCTTTTCAAGATCAACTAAGTCAATCCTACTGTTCATAGCCAGGAAAATATGAAAGTGTTTTACTGTGACTGCCTCCATATCCACATTCTACATTACATAGTCACCATTTCACTATGTTTTATCACACATCTATCCACCCTGCAGGTATTTACTATCAGTTATTTGAATCTTCTAGGGGCAAACAAGGAAGTAGCTGTATGGGATTGGGGACAAGGGTGGGAAACAGCTGGTTTCCAATATGATTTCAGTTTTATCATGTTATGAGAAATCAAAAAGTATTTTAAAAGTCTCTTTTAATTCATTTTTAAACGCGAGAATGAAAAAAGTTTCAATCTGCAATATTTTCATTAATTCCAGGGCCAGGCGAAGGAAGAGTGAAGACCTCCGTTTGTCCTATTGTCACAATGTAAACACTGAAGAGATTCCATGGATAGGGAGCATCTGCATGTCTCTGTGGGACAGACGGGTGCATTCTGATTACGCGGGATGTTGCTTGCAGCTACAGGAATGTGGACGCGCTTTCAGAATCATCATTGGCAGGGTGAGGTTTGGGTTGGGAGGTGGAGAGAGCTGCCTCAACTCTAGCCACATCAGTTACCATGTGTCTTCTTTGTATTAGTGTAGCTTAGTTTGTGGTATGATTTAGACGGCTCTCCCAGTGATCTGGAGGGGCCTCACTTTCTCTGCTACTGTAACTTAGCTAACAGGAGCGGCCGCACAGGGGCATAGGTGGATACAAGACTCTTAATCTTGCTGCCAGTTTCCTGTTACGATAAAAGAGTGTGTGTGTGTTGGGGAAACAGAGAGAGGACCTGGAGTTGCCACAGTTATTTCCTGAGTGTTATTTCACAAGTTCTGCTGGATGCATTTCTCTTTGCTTCTTCTAGGGGCTCTGCATTCGAATGACTAGATTGGAAATGGGTCACGGGCTTCATAGGACATGTCTGCTCTCATACAAGGCCGGAGCGTCGCCCGGGGTGCTCTGAGACTCAGGTGAGAGGCTGGTCTCAGAGACACGTCCACCCTTGCTGTGAAGTAGCTTGACTTTCATGGAAAACTGTGAAGACTGATGTGGGAGGGTCAAGACTCGCTCTCCTCTTTCTCAAATCTCTCCCTTCCTGTCCACCAGAAGACCAGGAATAACATGAAAAATGAGAAAGCATTTTAGAACACAATGTATATCCTTCTTTCTTTTCTTCAACCCATCAAACTAGCCAAAGTTTGGCTTTGAAAAATCTCCTGCAAGTCCCTCTTTACAGGACAGGAAGCAAGCCAAGAGAGCCACTCACCTGTGCTGTATTTGCACAGTGGGCCTGAAGCGGTGCCGGACAGTGACCTGCCTCTTAATGGCCTCTGTCTACTACGCAGGCAGGTGTGTTCAATAGGGTATTGGGCCATCACAGTACAGTTGCATAGGAAAACAACTGGAGCTGAAGAACTGCAGGGCGATAATGAGGTACTGATGCCTTGCCTGCCCAGACTCATTAGCTGGTACAGATCTGTAGCTGGCTAATGGCCTTATGTAGAATACAGCTTTTATCACTATGCACTCTAAAGGGCATATTTTTGGTTTGCCATTTTCTGTATGCTCTGACTTCTCCACCCAGTGTTCCAATGGCAATTCCCCACAGCAATGAAATTTCAAAGCACACGGGCAAGAGGAGTAACAGATATCATAGCCTTAAAACAAACGAGACAGCAGCTACTAGGTCCATTCTAGTCTCCTCCCACCTCCCTCAGAAATGCACCAACATCTTCTGGCAGAGTTTGCTCTCACAAAATAAGATGCACAACCAAATGAAAGAGGAAATGCCAACAGAGGAGGCAGTGGGAGGTGCAGGGGGAAAGCAAAATAGGGAAAAGGCAACAGTTGGGATGCTCACTGGAGAGGCCTTAATGACCCTAAAAAAGATTAGGCCTTAATTTCTACTTTGGAACATATTTTGCTGTTCCAAAGAATGATAAAGCACTTTAATTTCTGCTTTAAATAACCGCACAACTCCATCAAAACAGCACAGAGTAACACCCATGTATGATCCAGCCTATCACCTGACAGCTGTCTCCACAGCTCGAGCAATCCTTAGGAAGCAGTAGGAGCATAAAATGGTACAGGGAAAATACTACTATTTAGTTTTAGTCTAGGATGGGCCCTCAAAAGCCTGTGTTGCTCAGGCCTGGAGAAGGTGTCCAGGTACCATGTCCATCCTGATATTCTGGATTCTCAGCTGAGACAGACAAAAATCATTGCTTTCTTCTGGTAACATTGGCCTACAACGGGGCAGATGTCATTTCTGGATTTTCACAATGTTTTCTGTTTTTTTTTTTTTTTTTTTTTTTTTGTGTCGGGAATTGAACTCAGGGCCTTGTGCTTGCTGACAGTATTCTCTGTTTCTACAGGTACATCTTCCTGTCCAAGGATGTTCTCTCTGCCCGTGAGCATTTCGGGATACGACGAGACCAAAATCTTGCCAACATACATGCTTTTCCTTACACAGATACAAGTAATTGTGAAAAGCAAGTTAGCTTGATTAAAACCAAGATATTTCTTTATTCCTCCCTTTGATTGTAGGTTCTTGTTTCAGGCTTTGTAGAATTGGAGGAAAATAGGAAGTTTCTTAATTCAAATTTCTGGAGTTGATGGGCTTTGTGGGAGAAAACAATCTAAAGGAGAATGCTTTAGGAGAGTGCTCCTTGCTTGTCTGAGTGGGGAACTGTCGGAGGGTCTGTTTTGTAAAGTAAAGATCTGTACATCAGCAGGTGGAGGTCCATTCACCTTCTCTCAGCAGACCTCACCAGACCCATGGAGTGTAAGCCACTTGGCCACTCCAGGAGGCCCAGTCCACAGATGAAACCCAGTTCTGCCTGCTGCTATCCAGCCAGGGTGGAGAGCGGGTGGAAGGTGCAATGCTTGTTGAAGAAGTAGGATAGCTCCCAGAGTGGTGTCCGTCATCTGTGCCTGGGCTTCTAGCCAGACCAGAAATAGCTAGCTGCGAATCTCGGATCCTGAACCCAGTCCTGAAGCTAATACAGATTCTACCACCACCAAGCCGAACGCTCTGCTTGCTGGCTTCTCCTGAGGATGCGCTTGCTGCAGACAGTGATAACCCCCTTCCGCTTCAATGTGTTCCAATTAAGTAAGGAATCTAATTTTCACGAAAGACTCTTAGCAGGGATGATACCATCTTGGCTGGAGCACCAGCCTACTCTTCACAATCTGATATCCTGGTGCCTCATAAAGTACCACGTCTTATGATGCTCATAGAGATGCATACACTGGAGCAGAGGAACTGTCTCTCATTGTATTTGTTTTTCTCTCAAGCATGAAAAAAATAGTCTGTACAAATATTGGTGAGATTTTGAAAGGGATTCATTTCATACTTATTGATAATTTAGAAAAAGGTATGATTTAGGTCAAACACTCAGTTCTCCTCTATCTTTCTAGACTTAAATAACAAATAGAGTTAAATCCAAGCTATTACAAATAAGCCAGGCGTGGTGGTGCGATCACGGCACTTGGGAGGCTGAGGCAGGAGGATTGCTGTGAGTTCAAGGCCAGCCAGGGCTACATAATGAGTTTAAGGACAGGCTGAACTACATAGTGAGGCCCTGTGTCAAAAAATCCTGCCCCCTAAAAAGATATACATACACACACACACCCCAATAGACACTTTTTCTTTCTGTTCTTGCCTATGCATGTTTATTCTCTATATAGCCTTGGCCAAGAATGGACTTTTGGTTGTTTGGAATGACCAGAGCTGAGCCCTTTATTTTGGCTGCTCTTGAGACAAGCATGACACATTGTAAAGAAATAGGTGGGAAGTCACTGATGTTACTCTCTGGCTCCTGGGATTAGCTGCAGTTTTGGAGCTGGGGGAAATCACCAATTCCTCTATACCACTTCCAAGCCTCTCACTCTGTGTAAGTACCAGTCTGTACATGTAAACAGTTTAAAAACAGTAAGCCCATTATTGCACCTAAATCAGTTCATCACCCACTGTCTGCTTTGCGGCTGTAATCCCCATGCATAGTATCTTTTGTGCTCAAAATGAAGGAGAAATTAGGAAAGAATTGCCCTGTTCATTGGAGCCACCTAAGATTTTTGGTCTACATTATCTGGCTTGATTTTCTGTAATGATGAAATTCTTATAATTTATTGCTAAGTCTACATTGCCTATCGATGTGTCTTCTTGAGCATGCTTCCATTCCCAAGGTATTTTTGGCTTCATAATTATTGATGTCCTTTCCCCACCAGAGCTCAGCTTTGAGAAAGTGGTGCAAGAGGAAAATGGAATTTGCATGTTTTCCGAAGAAGAAAGAAAACAAAAATTGTGCAGGTTCAGGTACTTTGTGCAATACATATCCATCCATCCACATGGAGGGTTGAGGAACTTAAGTGATACTAACTTTTCGGTTGTGTGAACTTCCTCTAGACCAGATTAAGCACAGATTCGCAGAGCCGTTAGAGGAAGCTAGGAAGGAGTTCAGAGGCTCTATAACGCTCCTCACTGTGTATGCAGAGAAAGTAAAGCTCAACTATTTACCCAGCATAGTAAAGGTAGGACTAAATTGCAGTTCTTTTCACTGTTTCTAATGCCTCTATTCCCACTGGTGTTCCTCAAATGATACTAACTCGGAGAGAAGACTTCAGTGTTTCAAAGAGATGACCCATCATCACTAGTTGGCTGCCGTTGCCTTGCTTGGTGGCCCCCAGCGGTCCCACAGGTTAAATACGGCAGCATGTGGCATAAGTCCAGGGCTCCAGAATAGGTGGGCAGATGGCCTAGTGATTTCTGTCTCAGGAGGATTTCAGTTGCTGCCTGTAAGCCAGTTTGGAATCTACAGATATTTTGTTTGAATAGATGTGGAATGTCTTAGAACTGTGGGTATTATTTTTAGTCTCTGATAGGGACCTATTGCCTTTGTTGGCTTCTTTACCTAAACTTTAGACATTCTTAAGTTAGTCCAGTAATGAGGAAGGTAGGGAGAAGGGATTCATAAATTTTTGATTGAAAATAATTTTTACCTAAAGTGAATAAAGTTCTGGTGAAAGGGACAAATGGCCTCTCCACAGACTCCAGAACCACTTGAGAGTCGAAGTTTTTTCCCTCCCTTAAGTGAAGTGAATGCACTGATTATGAAATGTGCTTTTCTGACTGAAGGTCTCATCCTGATTTAGTAGTAGTTGTTCAAGTCTTTCTTTTTAACTCTTTCCCTTTTGGACACATATTTGTGATACGAAAAAGGATGGTCTAGAATGAGAGAATCCTACCTGCTTGGCTGTCATCGCTCAAGATTTCTTAGAAAAAAGGGACTCCAGCCTTTATCCAAAACTGGAATGCAGTTCACTTTTTGGTCTGTACAGACCAAGAAAAAGGAAGGCAAGGAATAGTAAACACTTTTGTCACTGAAGCCTCAAAGCCAATCCTGTTCTGACTTGCATAGTGCATTTTCTTTGCCTAAATCACTCGAGGTCTTTGCTTTGGCCTGCTTTCTTTAAGGCCTGTATGGACATTGGCCACTGTGCCTGGGGAATGGGTGGAAACTCCCCAGGCGAAGGTGCAGGGAGCAGGTAGGCTCTCGGGGTCCCATGTCTTCACACTACTCCTCCTCCATCCCGCCCAAGTTGGGGTTGCCTTGGTGACATAAGTGTACACCCAAATCGCAGCACAAATTGATTGTCAGCCACCCTTCCACATTCAGGCTACAACTCTGATCCAAAGCCGAGACACTAAAGTGCAAAGAAAGAAACGGACCCCCAGTATTGTGGCCATGTGCCAAAGTGGGGAGGACGCTACCAACAAGGCAGCCTCAGTGGTTGACAGACGTGACAGAGGCCTTGCAGACCTCCTCGCCCTGACTCTCTGTGTCCTTCAGCAGGACACGACATGACTCCCCAGACTCACTTCATCTCCCCGTCCCTCGCCTTTTTTCTGTGGAGTGCCCTGGCTGTCCTTGGATAGTTCTGGCACTTCAGAATTAGAAGGAAAGAGAAATATTTATCTAATTCTCCCAAATGTTAAAGCTAAACAAAGCACCTAAAAGAAAAAAAAGACTTATAAAAATATAATGGGGCCATCCCCTGAAACTTCTCGCATTATGTATGTTATATGAAATGTCAAAATATAATGAACAGACTTTCTAAACATTACCATCTCTTCTCACCCGTATATACCCGATCTGCAGCAGCCTCAGTACTTCCCTGCCCCTCTCAAAACTTCACACCGTACAACCACTAGAAAAGAAATAGATTTCATCTCACTGGCCCTCCCTTCCCCAATATGCACCCACTTGCAAATCCAAAGAGACTCTCCAAAAAAATAGACATCTGAAAAAGTACATCTGTTTACACTTAGTCTAGCTGCATATTATTTCTTGAGATTATTACTTTTTTAACCATAAAAAAGATTGCATATTGGCAATATAATGAGAAAACCATTGTGGCCCTTTCTGGGTCATGTAGGGCTAGTAGGGTGGGTGTTAAAACACAGAAGCGAGAGAACTTACAGAGGAAGGAGTGCAGTTCCTGGGCTTGAGACGCGGGACCGAGGTGGGGCTGCTTGATTCTCAGTCCTCCAGCCCTGAAATGTCCCATCTCTTTGCCACTCTCGTCTCCTCTCCACCTTTCCCCTTTCTGCTATTCAAGTCCATGCCAAGTGACACTCTGGAAGCAGAGGCGGAATGGCTTTTTGGCATGTGTCCACCTGGGTGGCTTTGAAGACAGTGGTGGCGTGAGGAGGGGTGTGATGTGCACGCACACCAGAGCAAGCTTATTTGTGACCGTTTCCACACTGGGAAAGATTGTCCATCACTTCTGTGACTTGGAAAATTTAAGCAGCTACTAGGCTGATAGGTTAAGAAACAAATCTTTTGTTCTGGTGGTTTTACATTAATATTAAGCATGAATATATATCATATATTACATTGCTTTCCTGCTGCTCTGGGGCAGATTGCGCTCTCCTTCTGGAACAGGAAAACTGCATAGCCCATGGCCTCAAGCTGTGGAGGCTGCAATTTCCCACTCCCCACCCCACCGTCGCCCACCCCTCCTCCCGGCCCTCGGCTGCTGTGTTAGAAAAGTCCCTCCCACCCCACCCGGCCCTCCCGAGGTTAAATAGATAGTGCCACATTCTGCAACTCATGCATCGCTGCATTTGGCTATTGCACATACTGCGGAGAAAGAGCGTGGCGGATGTGTGCCCTCCCGTCTCCCTCTCTCCCTCGGGCTCAGCCTTTCTGTGCTCTTCCCACTCTGCCCTCACCCAGCCTCCCCCCGCGGCCCGGCCCCTTCACTGGTTGTGGACGTCTTCTCTGCGGACGATCTTGTAGATGATCCAGTAGAACATGTTGAAGATGAGGAAGGCCATGGGGAAGCCGATGCGGGATATCTTGTCGATCTTCTTGGCCCTCTGGATGAAGAGTTTGCGCATCTCCTCCGGGGACTTGGATGGCGCGGGCGGAGGGTTGGTGGTGTTGTTGTTGTTGGCACCCTTGACCGAGATGCCATCCTTGGCCTGCAGGCAGGCTGGGCCCATCCCGTAGGCAGAGAAGTTGAAGCGGCCCTCGCCGGCCTCATCCTCCTGGAACAGATTTAACATGGGGCTCTACTTAAAATAAGACAGGGGCTGGGCACCCTCCCTGCAAGGCACTCCCGGGGGCCGCGCTGGGCCGTCTGCTTCGCCCCACTCCCGGCCTGTCAGTGCCAGGGTCCTGACCGCTGCCTCTGGCTGGCGGGGGAGTTCTGCCTTATAGAGGGGCGCCGCTTGCTGCAGAAACAGGGGCAAACCAGGGGATAGGACCATGCTCAGGGCCCGTGTCGGCCTGCAGCTCCCACTCAGGTGGCTGCATGACCTCTGACCGGTCTCTTCCTTCTGTGAGCCCGAGAGCTTTGATGCCAGTTTCCCCCGCAAGTGGGGGTGTAATTCACCCCACCGGTCTCAAGGCTTTTCTGACGTCGGGGGTTTTTATGACCTACACACTCAACGCTGCCCTGGATTTGGGTTGGAGATTCAGAGAATAATTTGGAGCAATCCCCTGCTTTGCCTCTGTTGCCTCCTTGCCCTCTTCCCCACCCTTGATGGCCCGGGAGGGAGAAGGAGCCCCAGGCCTTCCTGTGTTCCATAAGCCAGGGAAGCCATGGCTTCTCACGTTTCATGGTCCCGCATGCCTGGGAGCCAAAGCCAGACTTCTGGACTTTGACCAGGTTATTGTGCTATCATTGAAGGCCTTGATCGCGTGGCTCCAACTTACCTTTCTAGGGCTCTTCCTGCCCTCTCTATACCCCTGCTGGCTTTGCTGGACTTTTTCTCTTGAGCAAAATGCCTGTGGCCCTTATCCTACTAGTTTTTCTTCTTTACATTTCTTATTAGTACCTGTTTGCAGTATGTAATATTTATTGTTCATCTTAGGGGTCCATCTCTGGTCCCCTTCTCTTTTGCAAAAGATCTATTGCCTTCCTATTATCTATCTTTCATTTTATACTTTGTTTATATTTTGAGTTTGTCATATAAAAGAAACCATGCAATATTTAAGCTTATGTATCTGATTTATTTCACTTAAAATTACAATCTCATGGTGCATCCATTTTCCCACAAATGACTCAAATTTATACTTCTTCATGGAAGACTAATACTCTATTGTGTATAAATACCACATTTCTTTATCCAGTCTTATGTTGACAGATATGTAGGCCACTTCCAAGATTTAGCTAGTAAGAGTTGTGCTGGTATACATGGGTATGCATGGATCATTGTAATATGATGTCTTTAACTCTTTCAGGAAGATATCTAGAAGGGGAGTTTCTTTCTTTCTTTCTTTCTTTCTTTCTTTCTTTCTTTCTTTCTTTCTTTCTTTCTTTCTTCCTTCCTTCCTTCCTTCCTTCCTTCCTTCCTTCCTCTCCCTCTCCCTCTCCCTTTCCCTCTCTCATCTCTCTCTCTGTCTCTGTCATCTCTCTCTCTGTCATCTCCCTCTCTCTCTCCCTCCTTCCTTTCTCAGCAGTAGGGACTGAACCCAGGGCTTTATGCATCCCAGGCAAGAGTTCTGCCACCGAGCTACACCCCAAGACCTTCTTTCTTTCTCCTCATTCCTACTCTGAGCCCTCTCTGAGTGCCTAAGGGCAGGCTTGCTGTCCTTGCTGTGTGTTCCATAAATTCCCTGTTTTCTAAGGCTCTTCTGCCATTGTACTGTAACAACTTGAGTAAGATCTATTTCTCCCCTAGACTGTAAGCTCTGTGAAAGCTGAGGTAAAGCTGATCATGTTCACCGCAGTCCAACACTGAACATATGAATGCAGTGCATGGCACATAAGTTCAAAACTCATTCAATATTTATTGGGTAAGTATGTTTACTTTTGTATCTTCATCTTAATCAGTCCTAGTGCTGCTCCCCCTGCCATTTTCTTTGATTTGTTTAAATGGGTCCAACTCTTTGCACCAGAAAGGTTTGAGACATATGATTAAATGCCCAAGAAATCTCTGCCACATGAATTAGTCTGGTCCAACATCCTTAATGCAGAAGCAAAAGGAAAGAGCACTTGGCTTACAGCACTTAGGTACTTAGGCACATAGATGCTGGGGGAAGCTGGCCAGATTTCTGGGCCCATTACCTGGAAGGGGGTCTAGGACTGACTTTGACATTTCAATTTGCCCTTACTGACTGTTGAGGTGGTTGATATTCTTTTCTGGGTTGCTTTATACAGGGGAAGTCCTCTACTCACTTTCTGTACAGCTTTTGGTAAATCGTTCTCTGCCTGCCTCCTGTCAAACACTGGAGTAGAAGGAGTGGAGGTTTGGATTCAAGATAGTTTGTGGAATAAAATAAATTCGCTGAAACGACAGATTGCTATTCCCATTACAGCCAGCAGGTGGCAGGAAACACATGCCTATCTGCTTCCGACAGGCGGGCAATCTGGACCTATACTCTGAACTCAGGGAGGCGGCCGGCGTGCCTGCTGTCTGCTGGGGACTCACAGAGGTGTTTTAATAGTCTGCCTAATGAGGCCGGCCAGGGAATTGGAAGACCAGATGCTGTCTGCCCAGCAAATGAGGTAACATGGGAAAATGGTGGGAGCTAGGGAGTCTGGCCAAGACCACCAGTCGTGAGAAATCCAGGCTCGTCAGTACTCATCTCCTCTCACTGTCTGGGGCTTTAGACTCCCTCCGCAAACTCCTGCTGAAGGAAGGTGTCTGCAGCCCAGCCCCGCAGGCCTGCACTGTACAAGGCGCTCGTGGCTTGGCTTCCTCCAAGGGAACTCTTCTCTAAGGTGAGCCCCATTCTGTGTCCTTGGAGTTTCCGACACTTGGGAGAGAGGTTATGTCACTTCGGACAGGCTCAGCGGAGAGGGAGGGAATTGCGAGTGGTGAAGTGGGCCGGGGCTGAAAAGCATCCCTGTGGGAAACTGGAGAACGAGTTCTTTACCTCGAGGCAGCGGCGGCCGCGGCACTCTGATACCAGTGTGGCTGGAGACTGCGGGCTTTCCTTTCAGCCTGGGGGATGGAACCCAGGGCCTCGCATGTGCTAGACAAGTGCTCCACCGTTTGCTACATTCCCCCTACCCGCCTTTTTTTTTTTTTTTAGACAGGGTCTTATTATGTAGTGCAGGTTGGCCTTGAACTCGCTATGTAGCCCAGGCTGTCTTCAGTCTCATGGTGATCCTCCTGCCTCAGCCTCCCAAGTGCTGGGATTACAAGTGTACGCCACCATGCCTGGCCCTAGTCTCTATCTATCTATCTATCTATCTATCTATCTATCTATCATCTACCTACCTATCTTTATTTCTTTCTTTTTTCTTTGAAACAGGGTCTTACTATGTAGTCCAGGCTGGCCTTGAACTCGAAATTCTCTTGGCCTAGTCTCTCAAGTGGTGAGATTACAGACATGTATCACTTTGCCCAACTTCTAGTTTCCCTCTCTCTCTCTCTCTGCCCCCAAACAGGGTCTTGCTAATTGCCCAAGGTGGCCTCTACTTTGTGTTCCTCCTGCTTTAGCCTCCCAAATATTTGGGATGATAGGCGTGCCTGCTCCTCCTAGCCATTCTCAGCCCTACTCATCAGCTGCAAGGAGGGATGACCTCATGCGGTGACAATGAGATCTCTTCCAGGAGGAAACTGAGCACGTCTGGACAGTGGCCTTTGTCACGCTTCACCTGCTTAGAGAGAACAGGTTCATCTTCCTGCAGTGTGTAAAACTGGTAGGTTCTGGGGGAAGGTGGAGACAGCCTTGGAAGTATGCAGCCCACGGTAGTACCCATCTGCAGCAGGTTCAATCTGCTTCTCAGTGTCTGCACACAGTGCCTCCTGGTGCTGTGTAGTGGTGCTGCACAAACATCGTGAACCTGGTCTCCCAAATAAGTGTTTCCGACAAATGTCATTAGTAGCGGGGAATGGAACAAGCACAGTCTATGGGGGAGGAGAAGACCAAGATAAATACCAGAGATAGTTGTATTTGGTCAGTTTCTTGCTTCATTTATTATTATTATTATTAATTTATTTATTTTTTGGGCTAGGTATCCAGTGGACAGTAGAGAGGGAGTCAGACTGGGGTTTCTTAACAAGCCCTGTCTGCCTTGCTGCCCCTGAATGTTTTCCTTTCGCGATGCTGGTTTAAAAGGATGGTGGCCGCCTCTTCTGCCTTGGAAGGTCTGCCTGCTCCCCATGGTAAAGGGCCAAAGGTTAACTGAATCACACTGCTGATGTTTGTTGAAGCCTGTGTATATGTAAACTTCTCAGTCCTTGGGATGTGCGTACCAGAAACATGATGTAAAGCTACTTTGGTGTGCCCTGATGTAATTCTCAGCACAGTGCCTGTGTTAGAGATGGCGAAACTGAATCCAGAAATAGGTGACCTTGAAGCCATGTACCAAAGAAAGCTCAAGATACAGGCCCCTTGTCACAGTACACTAGCTGGGTAGACACCTATTTAATTTAATTAAATTAATTAATTAATTAATTAATTAATTATTTTGGTGCTGGGGATTGGACTCAGGGCCTTGTGCTTGCAAGGCAAGCACTCTAACCACTGAGCTAAATCCCCAGCCCAGACACCTATTTTAAACAAGGTTGTAGGACCTCAGTATATAGTAGGTGTGTGGTGTGACCTCATAGGTCACAGTATATGAGTCTTTGGTTGCTGCAGTCTACTGCTGGGAAGATTTCAGGGCAGGCTCTCTGACTGTAAGGCCTCCTCTTTCCTCATCAGTTTGCCTAGCCCTTGTTCATATGTTTAGGGTTGCAAGTACACTGTATGTCAGGCATTGTGTTAGGCGGCATTTATAGCACTGAGCTGTGCAACTCATAATTCAGGGGCCTGAACACATACCTGTCTCTCCAGACTCATGTTTAGAGGCTAGAAATCAAGTTCAGTTAGAATATGGTCTTTTGCTAGCCACAAGCACCTTGTGTGCAGCCCCTTCTCTAGGCAGGTGGGTTAGAATCCCTTCCTCTAGACGGAAACAGTCCCAAACCGGGACAGGACTTGGGGCGAGGACCTCCTCGGCGAGGCCCTCATGGTTTACAGCCTGCATGAATGTGCTTGATAGACTCATATGAAAACCTCAATCAAGGACCTTCACTCAGGTGTCAGGGAAAGAAGCGTCAGCTGAGTACCGGAAAATGAACAGCTTAAGACTGAGCAGTGTTCGTAGGGAGAGCAGGCCAGAAGAAGACCCCAGGTGTCTGAAGTCCTGTGCATGTGAAGAACTGAGAAAAACACGGTGTGGGTGACGCTCAGATAGCTGGGGAAAGCGATATGAAGATGAGGCTAAAGAGGAAAGTGGTTCTCTTATCTCAGGGAGAAAGGTCTTTGGGGGAAGTGGCTAAGATATAGGGTGTGGAAACCAGGCATGGAGGCACATGCCTATAATCCCAGCACCCAAGAGGCCGAGGCAGGAGGACTGCAAATTCAAGCCCACCCCGGGCAACTCAGTGAGATTCTGTCTGCACAAAACAACAAAACAAAATGGACGAACCAGGGTGAGGGGCAGTGTGTTGCAACAGGCTGCACACTCCACGGTGGTATTTTCTGACTGGACCACAGCCTCTGAGTAGGCGGGTGCTGGCGACTTTGCAGAGATGACCTGCTGACTGTCCTGCTATTTGGTCCCTCCTAAGGTGACAGAGCCCATTCTCGGGGAGGGTCTTGCTTTTGCCTCTTTCTTGGAAGCAGAACATAAAGGCTTGGAACCCCAACATTCTATTTTAAGATCCTACCTTTTGTGGTACAATTTCCTTCTGGAACTGAGTCCATTAAAATAATGCAGGTTTGCAGAAAACAAATAATACCGCCCTCTCCTGAACCGAACAGACACCTCCCGGCCTGCATCTTTCGGGTGTATAGATAGTTACTACCTTGACCCATCAGCATTTGACTCATTTGTTCTGCCTTTCTGCAGCGTTGCCTGCACGCTTGTAGGAGTGACTTCTACACACCCGTCTAGGTCAGTACCGACTGGCGGGGAAGATCTCTGAGGCTTTCATCCCTAGTTCTCACCTGCCCTACTCAAGTAAATGTCCTAAGAAGTAAGTACCACAGGAAGCAAGCAGCACCAGGTCCGATGGCCCAGGGCACTTCCGCCCACCTCCAGCCGTCTCCCATGGGCAGTGACCCACAGGCCTACCTTGTGATGTCGCCGCTTCCTCCTGAATCGGAGCAGTTCCTTGTGTTGCCGAGACACGAAGTTGACGGCGGCATATTCTAGCAGGGCTGAGAACACGAAAAGCAGGCAAACTGCCATCCAAATGTCAATGGCTTTCACGTAGGACACCTGGAGGAAGAGGCAGAGGAAGACAGAGGTGAGTGAAATGCAGTCCTGACTTCCTACATGGAGTTTCACTTCCTGGGCTTTCTGTTCCCTGTGACCAGCCACAGTCCTAAAATACAGATGGAAAGTTCCAGAAATAGTCTGTCAGTTTTAAATTACGTACATTCTGTACCTGCCTTTTTTTTTTTTTTTTTTTGGTGCCGGGGATCGAACTCAGGGCCTTATGCTTGCAAGGCAAGCACTCTAACCGCTGAGCTAAATCCCCAGCCCCATAAATACGTACGTTCTGAATAGCATGATGAAATTTTGTGTCGTGCTCCATCCAGCCCTGACCCAATCATCCCTTTGTTCAGCCTATCACATTGTGTACGCTGTCCACCTCCTGCTCACTTAGTGGGCTCCCGGGGTGTCAAAGTGAGTGTTCAGATATTGCAATGGTACTGGAGCAGTGGTACTGGGAATTTGGGAATTTGGGTTTGCCAGAAGCTGTAGAGCGTTCCCTATGTGAAAAGGTGAAAGCTCTCAATTGCAGAAGAAGAAGAAAAGAGTTATATGTGGAGGCTGCCAAGACCTACAGTAAGAACAAATCTACCTGTGCTATTGTAGTAGGTATGGGAAAAAGCATACTACACAAAGGGCTTGGAAACATGCATGGTTTCAGGTGTGCATGGAGGCTCTTGGAGCATAATCCTCGTGAGCATGGTGAGATGCTTTCGGTCCTCAGTGACTGTCCCCTCCCCCACTGATCTCTGCTCTTCGCTGGGAGAAAGCTGTAGTCTGGGCAGAATACTGGGGAACACTGTGTACGATACCTAGAAGAGTACTGAGGAGGGGAGTACAGCTTCAATAGCTGGAGCTGTGCAGCTCCAGCCTGGGCTCTACTTTGGGTCTTTTTGCCTCAAACCTCCCTTGAGTGTTGAGATTATAGGCAAGTACCACCATGTCCAGCTTTTTGGTGGGCATTTGTTGAAAACAGTCAGTGACAATTGCTGCCTGAGACACTCGAGGCAAAGCACTAGGTTGGTCAAAAATCTTAAAAAGAAAAGCTGGGTGATGAGATACCTATAGGAGACTTTGGAAAGTTCTGACATGTTCTCGTTGATCTGTGTGCGTGTCCGGGAAGACATGAGATGGTCCTACACTCTTACCTCTGTGTGACTTTGAACCCTGAGCAATCACGAAGTGAAGCCCAAGGTGAGCTGTAATTGCCTGGGTGAGTGTGGAAGTTGTGTCTTAACCCAGAGCCCCTCAGCGAAGAACGGGAGATTTATAGGTCCCAGGCATTTAACGAACTCTCTCCCCAATTCTTCATTCGAATGGAAGGTCTAGCCAGAGAAATTAGGTAAGAAAAACAGGACATTATGGTGAGAAAGGAAGAAGTAAGACTATCTCTATTTGTGGGTCACATGGTCTTGTACAAAAAAAATCCTAAAGAATCTATAAAAATTACTAAGATTAATAAGCAAATTCAGCAAAGTTATAACATACAAGACCAAAACACAAAAATCAATTATATTTCTCTACACTAAAATGAGATATCCAAAAATGAAATTTAGAAACAATTCCACTTACAATAGCACCAAAAAGAACAAAATACTGCTGGGTGTGTGGTTTATGCCTGTAATCCCAGCACTCTGGGAGGCTAAGGCAGGAGGGTTGCAAGTTTGAGCCCAGCCTGGGCGACTTAGTTAACTAGTAAGAAACCTGTCTCAGAATAAACAAATAAAAAAGCGCTGGGGATGTAGCTTAGTGTGAAGGTTCTGGGTTCAATTCCTAGCAACACACATACACACAAACACAGAAGCAGAGAGGGAGGGAGAGGGAGAGGGAGAAGAAGAGGGAGAGAGAGCGAGAAAGAGAGAGAGAGAGAATGAAAAAAAGGAAAAAAGAAAAACAGACCTGGAAATAAATTTAATAAAATTAGTGCAAGTCTTGCACATCAAAAATTAGAAAACTGTAGAATAAAATGAAAAATGACTAAAATAAATAGGACATTATGAGTTCATGGATTTGAAGGTGTAATATTATTAAGATGGCAATACTCCCCATATTCATTTATAGATTCAAAACATTTTTCATTAAAATTCCAGCTTTTTTGTTGTATAAGTTGAGAAGTTGATCCTAAAATTCCTATTCATGTTCATATGTAAATACAAGGGACTTCAGTAATTGCCAAAATAATCTTGAAAAATGAAGCTGGAAGCCTCACACTTCTCAATTTAAAGATTTGCTGCAAAGCTGCGGTATCCAAAACAGTGTGATACTGGCATAAGGACAGACATGTAGTTCACTGGAATAGAGTTAAGAGTCAAGAAACCCACATATCTATGGTTAATTGGTTGTCTTTTTTTTTTTACAAGGGTGTCAATTCCATGGGGGAAAGAATATTCCCCTCAAAAAAAGAGTGGGCGTAAGTGGATACTCACACAGAAAAGAATGAATTTAGACCCCCCTCCTTCACATCATACGTAAAAATAAATCAAAACGGACCAAAGTCCTAAATGTAAGAGCTAAACTCTAAACCTGTTACAAGATAACATACATGTAAATCTTTACAATCTTGAATTAGACAATAGTTTCTACAATATGACGCCCAAAGCACTAGCAACAAAGCAAAAGATAGATAAATTAGAATGTCAAATGAAAAACTTTCATACAGCTGGGCATGGTGAAACATTATGGTAATTAAAAGAAGCCAATCACGAAAGACCACATATCGCATAATTCCAGATGTTCAGAATAGGCAAATCCATAGAGACAGTGTCTGTGCATGTTTGTCATTGCTGGTGGGCAGAGGGAAGGAGGAGTAACTTTCGGTAAGTATGAGATTTCTTCTTGGGGTGATGAAATGGTCTAGAATTGGATACTATCTGTAGATAGTTGTATAAATAGGGTTGTACAATTTTTTCAACAGACCAAAGTCTCCGAATTTTATGCTTTAAAAAGTGTGAATGAGCTGGGATTTAGCTCAGTGGTTAGAATGCTGCCTTGCAAGCACAAGGCCCGGAGTTTGATTCCCAGCACCAACAAACAAACAAACAAACAAACAAAGTGAATGAATTAAAAAAGTGAATGGAGTAGAATGTGGAGTGTTAATAACAAATGATGCCAAACATTTACTCTAGTGTTAGCCATGAATGAAACAGAAGGTTGAGTCTAGCATAAAAAAAGAAAGCAGAGTATTATGTCTGCTGTTACAACCGAACAGAGAGGAATGTGTTGCCAGATGTTTATGGTAATCAGAGACTGTTTCCATGCATTTACAGTGAATGTAGCAGAATCTGGGGTCCAGGGTTGATGAAAGAATATGTTGTGGAGTTTCGCTGTGTGAATAAAGAGAGTGTGGCGTCTACTATTGATGGCAAATGACATGGACTGTCAGTTACATATTAAAAGTTAATAGAACAGCCACTGTCATGGATAACGAACAGCATACAGACTGTTCCAGATCGAAAGACACAAAATCATATGCACCGTGAAGGGGATCCTTGATTGGATCCCACATCCAATTTGCATTTTTTGACAACTAGGGAAATTTAAATGAAGGTTCGATATTACATGAAGGTATTGAATTATGTTTAATTCAGTTATTTCTAATTCTACAATTATTATTGAATTAATGTTACTTATTTAGATATGAAATGTCATTGTGATCCTTCTTCCTTATTTTGATGTGAATTGTCATGATGTCCGTATCGCCTTAGAACTCATTGAAAATTGCATCTACCTACCGACCTAGAATCTGCTTACCTTTGTGTGTATACATACAGAGAAAATAAGTGTAACAAAATGATAACAAATGGTGAAATCACATGAAGGATATTAGAGTGTTTATTACATTTTCATTCAGTTTTTTTGTATGAAAGTGGAATGTTAAATGCAGCACCCCTGGAAATAGTGCAGAGGGCTGTGCCGAGCATGAGGCCCGAGGAAGCAGAGCAGGGTGTGTGGTATTGGCAGGAGAGCAGGATGTGGTGTCTCGCGCTCAGGAGCAGAGCAGGGTGTGGCTAGGGTGATAGTGGTGAATGTGCTGGAAAGCAGTGCCCAGCACTGGAGAAAGTAAAGTGGGAGGAAGCACCAAGCATCACTAGTGAAGGGAGCAGAAGGCTGAACCCTAACTGGGGTGAACGGAAGAGAGCATGAGGTCTGGCATTAAGAGCGAGTGAAGCACAGCGTTATGCCCAGTATTAAAAGGGGAGTAAGCAACGTGGGAGGGGCGGTGCTAACCGGGAACAGGATGTCGCACTCATTGTCAGGTGGCTGAAGGACAAGTAGTAACATATAAAGTGAGCGCTGTGTCTGGTGTTGGAAGTGAATGGATCGGAATGCTTGTCTAGTATATGGGTGAATGGGCAAGATGCAGAGTCTGGAGTTAATAGTGAATGAAGCAGAATGTGGTTTGAGAGTTAATAGTGAATGTGGTGTGGAATCTTAGAAATGTAAAAGCAGATCAAAATATGTACAGAAAAGGGTTAACAGCCAGCACGAGGCTGCTGACTTACAAGGCTGCTCGCAGTGTTCGCCCGGTGGTACATGGTAGTGGGGCTGCGGGAATGTTCCCACTTTCCCCACTGTCAGGGTGGCTCACTCTGTCTTGAGTGCGGGTACCGCGGTCTGATGTATCATCTACGCGTCTGGGATTGGTCTGTGCTAGGCAGAGCTACCAGCCCTTCATGAAAACTTTGGGTGCTCAGTGTCCACTGAGTCTCTGCACAGCCTGTGTGAGCAGAAACATCACACATGCCTGCACTTTGCTGCAGGAGCTCGTGTGCCCTTCACGACTCCTCGTGGGAGGAAGAGAGTGAGAAAGCTGTGCATGGCATCACCCAGGCTCTGCCTCTGTTCTTTCCCTTGCTATCTAACAGTGTACTTGTAATACATGGCTACAATAAATCTTACTGTGAGTATAAATGTCTGCTGAATCCTGTGATACTTGTATCACATCTCTGAATGTGACTATGGTTTTGGAGATTCCTGACACAAGGTGTTTACCATTGACGGTGAAAGAAGCAGAATTCTGTACTAACTCTAAAAGGACAATGGAGGACAATGTGAAGTTGAAGCTGAGTTTTAAACATTTTTGATGTTGTTTTCCTTGAAATTGGCTCTATGTAGCCCAGGCTGTCCTTGAGCTCCTAGGTTCAAGGAATCGTTCTGCCTCAGCCCCCCTGAGTGGGTGGGACTGCATGAGCGTGCCACTGCATCAGGAGGTTTAAAAATTGTTTTGTTTTGTTTATGCAAAATTTAAACAGTGGATGAGGCTGATTGTGTGCCTAATGTAGAGACTGGAGTACAATGAGGTGTCTGGCAGCACGCACGGAATGTAATGTTGCGTGTAAGACTGATAGATCAGAGTGCCAGACCTGTGTCTCAGACAGGGTAGGGAGAGGAGCGCCCTCTCTGGCTGTCCAAAGGTTCTGTGTGCTTAGGCCATCATGGTGCCTACCTTGGGCAGGGAGGCTCGGGAGCCAGAGCTCTGTGTGGTCATGGTGAGCACCGTGGTGATACCCAGGCCCACGCGGGCTGGTGCTGCATCCATGTTGATCCAGAAGGAAATCCACGAGAGGATGACGATGAGCAGGCTGGGGATGTACATCTGGATCAGGTAGTAGCCCATCTGCCGCTCCAGGTGGAACCGGGCCTCGATGCAGGTGAACTTACCTGCAAGAAGTTATGGTGAGAGGGAGTTGGAGCCTGGTGGATAGGAGCAAAGGTTTTATTTCCTAATGACTGGGGTTGGAGTCTTGGTTTAGCCTCCCAAGAGCTGTGTCCTGAGACGAACATTTGAACCCCTCTGTGTCTCAATTTCCTCTGTATAATTGGGGATAATTCAGTGGGCTCCAGCATCCCCAGCTTCCATGTCCACGGATGCCGCCAACTGCAGGTGGAAAATACACAGGAAAAGTACTGCATCGGGACTGAATATGCACAGACATTTTTCCTGTCATGAAATCCATACAATATCCATTTACACAGCACTTATTGTATGTTAGGTATTGTAAGTAATCTAGGATGATTTAAAGTGTACAGGAGGATGTGCATGGGTTAGATGCAAACACTACACCATTTTATACAAGGGACTTGAGCGTCCTGTGATTTCGGTATCCAAGTGTGTGTGTGGGTGTCCTGGAACCTGTCCCCAGGGATACCGAGGGATGATGTCACCGGCAGTGAAAAAATAGTAGTATCAGTTTCACATGGCTCCTCACATGGCTGTGTGGAAGACAAGATGAGACAATGCTGATGAAGAACCTAACCCAGACCTCACACATTACGAACGCTTGGGATCGGCACTCGCCGTCACCACACTGCCACCACCATCGTCATCGTCACCATCGTTGTCATCACTATTTCAGCGCTAAGTGCGGCCCAGTGGAGCTTCCTCTACCTTTCTGCCAGTTTTCTTGACTAACATGGATTGATCCTGTTGCCTCTTGTAACCTTTCACTTCTTTCTCATCTCCTTGTCTAAGGAAGTTTGTGCTACACACAGAAAAAGTTCGAATTCTTTAATCTGCCTATCATCAGCTGAGCTCTGACCTGTCCGTCCACTCCGCCTCTTGCCTTGAGCCTGTCCTGCACGTTCACTCTTCTGAGCTTCCAGTCTTGCCCGCCTGTTTGCCTGTATTGCCCCAGTTCCTTCTCACATGCAGAAATCCTCTTTTTTTCCAGGACAATTTGCATGTGCAGGTTCAGCAGGCCGGTGTTCCTCCCTCCTGTGGGCTCTCTGGGCCCTGGTCACATGATCATCATAACCAGCCATAACTGAGGTGCAGTAGGTGATTGAGCGGGCAGCCTAGTCTCTCTCTTCCCGTCTGTCAGTGCCCTGGACCCGACACTGGGGAGGGGAGCTGGGATGGGGTCAGTCTCAAGGCAGAGTCCCTGTTCCTGTCTGCTGAAACGCAGCCACTAAGCGACCTCCCGGAGCTCCCTGAACTATAAGCCCCACGTGGGCAGGACCTGCTCAGTCTTTTCTCCTTCTTCTGTAAGGTCTATCACAGTTTAGTGCTGACTTACACATAAATGGAGGCGAACAAATGGGATAATAAATGGGAAGATTCAGTGTACATTTGGGTTGTCTCTGCATTTTGGCTATTGTGAATAATGCTGCCATGAATGTAGGAGTGCAGATATCTCTTTGAAATGCTTACTTCATTTCCTTGAGATAGATACTAGAAATGGGATTGCTGGGTCAGAAGGTAGTGTTCAATAGATGAGTGGATAAAGAAAATGGAACATTATTCAGCCTTAACAGAGAAGGAAATCCTGACATTTGCAACAATGTGGATGAACCTGGAGGACGGTTTCCTACTAAGTGAAATAAAGTGGACCCTGAAGAGACACGTATGGTGTGATCTCCTTTATACGTGGAATATAGTACAGTCAACTTCAGAGAAGCAGAAAGTAGAATGGTGGTTGCCAGGGGCTGGCTAGGATGAGAGGTGGGGAGATGTTGGTCAGCAAGTTCACAGATTCAGTTCTTCGAGATAAATAAGTGCTGGAGGTTAAATGTGCAGCAATGTGATTCAAGTGAATACCGAACTGTGTATTCACAGTTTGCTCCGAGAGTGAAACTTAAGCGTTTCTGCCATGTGCGCATGCTGGTAGACGTGTGAGGGGTGGGTTCTTTCATTATCTTGATGGTGGCGATTATTTCTTTTTTAGTTCTTCAAATCCATGGGGCAGACCTCCTTTTCTCCTTCTCTTCTTCTCTTCCTCCCTCTCTTTCTTTATTTTATTTTATTTTTTTGTGACACTGAGAACTATGGTTTAGATCTAAAACTGCCCCAAGCCTCATGTGTCTGGAAGGTGACTGGATTGTGGGACATGACAGCTGCCTTGCTCTTCGGTGGGGTCTGGTCGGAAGGGGTGATCTCTGGGGTGTGACCCGGAAGGGTGCGTTTCCTCTCAGCTCTTCCCTTTTCTCTGTTTCCTGTCCACGATGAGATGAGTGACTTTCCTCTCCCAGCCCTTTACACCATGCGGCCAGCCAGGCAGACTGAAGCTTCTAAAATGTGAGCCAAGCTGAACTGCTTCTTCATTAAATTTCGGGTGTCAAGTATTTTGTTTCAGTGATGAAGAAAGTGACTAAATACACCGAGCATTGAATCCAGGGACTTCACACTGAGCTACATCCTCAGCCCTCCTTCTTTATTTATGAGACAGGGTCTCCACTCAAGTTGCTCAGGCTGGTCTTGAATTTGAGATCTTCCTGCCACAGCCTCCTGAACCACTGGGGTAGAGGTGTGTGCTACTGTCTGCAGCTTATGGTCATTATTTCACAGTGTATATCAGAACACCAAGTTTATACCTTAAATATATACAATTTTATATTTTATATATGGAATCTAAAACAGTGATACAAGCCAGGCCATAAAAAGCAAATGAAAAAAGAAAATGCTATACAGATACTAACAGGCTGAGAGCATCAGTTGTGATTGCTGGATTGGGGTGTTGCTGCTCGTGGCTGCTGGTGGTGTTCATTCTCTCCCTGACTCTCAGTTTGTACAGGGATTAAAAAGGTATCTCTTGAGGCTCTGAGATTTTTCTGAGGTGACCCAGAAGGGGCGGCTGTCCAGACAGACCGGAGCCTGGGCCGCCTTTCCTTTTGATTTCTGTCTGCGCCAGACTCTGCAGTGGTTCCTCTCGGTCCCCCCTCATCTTCTGTCTGCAGCCTCTTACCAGCCTGCTGCCTGCCTCTCCTGCACTCAGCTGCGTTCCGAGGGCAGCTTCCTCCCAGCCTGCCAGCTGGCACGCCGGCTCGCTGACCCTCCCACAGCGCTCCTCTCGGCCTGCTCCCCATCTGAGGCAGGGCGTGCAAAGCCAACCCGGACCCAAGCCCAGCTTGCACCTGCATGCGACCTCCCAGCAAAGCAGTGCTGGCCACGGGGACGGAGACCTGTGCGCAGATGGCTGTGGCTTCCTGTCCTCTTGTGGGTTCCAGCCTAGTGGACCCTTTCCAGCTAGTTGCTAATCTTAACTGCTGCCTCTGGGCGCCCGCTCACGCGGTCTTCTGGGCGCGTTATCTGTACTTCACGCTATCAGAATGCCAGCGCTGTGGGACAGACTGTCCTCCCAGTATCGGGCCTTCCCTGCAGCTTTAGAAACAGGAACAGATGACACACACCGGCTTCCTTCTCAGTGATGTGTGGCCTGGGCTGAGGCTACTCCCTGGACCAGGACCCACGGGAAGAACATTTCGAGCTCCTTCTTGGTTTTGAAATCTGTTCTCCCAACCACTAGGTCATAAATCCAGAGCTGTGCCCACCCTGGGCGCTCTAGAAGCCCTTTGCAATCAGTGATCCGGGAAATGGTCCTGGTTGGGAGGCAGGATCTGAGGAGAGAAGCGGCTCTACCTACCTGTGTTGTAATGCTTGGTGCAGTACCTCAGGTCCTTTTCTTCCTTCAGGATGAACTGAGGCAGGGTTAGTCCATCAGCCACCTGCACAGCTCCCTGCTCCTGCCACTCGAAGATGAGGTCATTCATGGTGTATCCAACTGGATGGGACCAGAAGAGGCAACAGTCAGCACCCAGGAGCATTTGTGTGAAGCGTGCCAGGGTGGTTAGTGTTAGAGGCGGAGAGATGCATCAGACACTGGATAGAACTCCTGAGACCTGTTGCCCTTTTAACATTATCCTCACAAAAGAGGTTAAAACTGGTTTGATTGTTTACATCTACCCCTCCGGCCTCCCCTTCTCTTCCCACCCTGCTGCACCTTGCTTAATTTGTCCTATTGTCTGTTCCTCACCCTGTCGCCGAATGCAGCAGGAACCTGTGTTTCTGCCTGCATGCCATTCTCGCCAACCTCCTTTGCTGGAGAACAACTCTGGGAGCAATTCTCCTGCATGCTGTCTGGGTGGGACCAACTGCTGGGAGCAGAGTGAGGTGCGAAATGGTGACACAAGCCAGGCACCTGACTCTCTCCCTCAGGACTCTGATGCGTGAGAGAAGTAAGGAAAGGCTGGGAAGTGGTTGGTGCTGATTCCCCTTAGAGGTGGTGCTGCAAGGAAAGGGACCATTAATTCCTGCCACCTTAATGTGTGGCCCTGTTTCCTGTACTTTTAAGTTAGTGAGCCTTCTGTGATTGCCCTGAAAGATCAGCTATCCCTTCTTTTCAAGTCCTAGTCCTCCACAAAAACTTCCTTATGCCTCTCTGTTCCCCATCTGAAGGAAGTACTCCTTTGCCACGAGTCTGTCGCAGTTCACACTTCCGACAATGTGCTTACCACTCGCCGCCCTAGAGTGTTTGTCAGCCAGCTGCCTGCCTCCTCTGCTGAGGGGCGCATCCCTGGCGGGTTGGTGACCGTGGCTTATTCAGACCACTTCTCCTTCATTCCTGGTGAGCACTCTGACAAGGGGTGTGCAATGACACCTCTTTGGAGAATGCTGCTGAGCCCAAAGGTTGGGCCTCAGTCAGAGAGCGTAATGAGAGTTATATTTCTAATGCATTTTCTACAGGCAAAGCCCTCATCTAGTATTCTGAGTTATCACAACAATCCCCTGGGCTTCAGCTCTGAAGGAATTTCTGCTGGCCTCACAGGTAAGTAGTGAGAGGTCGGTTCTTTAGAGAGGACTCACGCAAGGGACTTACAGCTTTCCAGTTGCATGATACACGTCTGGACGTCCATGGGGAAATTCTTCAGGTCCATGGGGCAGGCCAGTGTCAGGGTGATCCTGGGAGAGAAGAGTTGGATGGTGCTGGATTGGGGGAGGTCGAGCTGCTGTTCTAGTTACTATCAGAAAACCAGTTGTCCAGGATAGAGAAAGGAGGCGGGGAACCAGGGTTTACTGAATAAATAAATGAATCTTTCTGAGTTCCCGTTGTGGAAATGGAGGCTCAGGGAGGTACAGAAGGTTGCCTAAAGTCACTAAGGTCAGTGGAACTTCTGGGTTTCTTTGGAGTCTGTCCTTAGTAGGTTTCCTGGAGGCCAGGGCCTGCTCCGCATCCCTGGCCTTCTGAAGAGCCCTCGGGTGGAGACAGTCCTGGTTCTAAGCTGAGCTGTAGCAGCCTCAGGCACCCCCAGTGCACCTGTGGCAAGCCCTTCACCTGCTGGGCTCGTCAGAAGTCATTTCAAAGGGGCCCCCTGCCTGCTGGGCATCCAGGCACAGCGGACTCACAGCTGTGGGCTCCCCAGGATTCTGGGATAGCTGTTTATTTCGGTTTGGTCAACCCTTGCAAAGGCTGCAGCCTCAGGACCAGAGGGAGTTCCCGTGGCAGAATCCAAGGCCTGTAGCTCAGGCTGGGACATGAAGCTTTATCTTGAAAGGCTTTACCCACATCAGAGCGCTTGCTGCAGGGAACAGAGAAGAAAGGCTTTCAGATCATCCTCTGACAGGGAGGATGCTGGGGTGCAGAGCGGATAGGTTGGGACCGCGCTAAGGTCACACAGCCAGCTGCTGGCTCAGCCACGATTCAGAAGCATGTCTCCCAGCCTGTGGATTCTGAGTCCCAGTGGGCCTGGCTTCTGTGTTTGCGGCAGAAACTTCTGTCCTTCAAGGCCAGCCCCAGTGCCCGAAGGCACCCGACTGGTGATGTTCTGATGGGACTTTGCTGGCGCCCTGGGTGCACAGGGCCCTCGCTGAACTGCCCCTGCAGCTCCCATGCAGAACTCTGGCTGTGGGCCCCTTAACCTAAAGAGGAGAAGCAAGCCGGGTGGGGGTGGGTTGAGGAGAAGGGAGGAGAAGAAGAGAGAAAAGAAGGGAGCAGCAGCAGGAGGGCAAAGTGAAGGGAAAGCTAATGTGCCTGAATTTTTGAAGATAAAAGCTCCAAAGTGGAGCAGCTGTCATGCTGGGTTAATTTCCGGAAGTCGAGTGACCTTGGGAACATCACTTTCTGTTGATTTGTTCTCCAGCTTGCTGCACTGGGACTTAGCTTCGTGAAGATATGAAACTAGCCAGGTAGCGGCACAAGCCAAGCAGGGCGCCTCTCCCGCCCTGCCCCCTGGGGCCTTGAGAGCCACTTCCTCAGCCCGTCGCTCCTCCTGTCTGCGTGGGGGGGACAGCTCCAGGGGAAGCAAGGGCACCGAGCCCCTGAGTCCCCACCCTGCATGTCAGGGGGACGCCACTGTGGTCCCTCTTCCCCACCTGCTCCCACGAGTACAGCCACAGCCCAGGGCAGGCTCAGTACAGCCTCTCCCGCAGACCACCTGAGGGAAATGGGGTTTATTTCTCTGAGGAACCGGATGGGACAGGGCAGTTGTTTAGGACCAGCCGTTTTAAGCTTTTTGAACTGAAAGCATTCATTCATTTGTGGAGTATCCACATACCTCTCGAATACCATGCCCTGTCCTAGGCTTTGAGAGAGCATCAGATGCACACGAACACAGATTAGATCTAGCTTCTGAACTGACTTCAGGAACTCTGGCAAGTTACTGACATTTTCAGGTACATCTTCACTTGTGTAATCTACAAAATGAGCGCAATAAATCATACTTCCTGGAGGTAAAAGGACTAGATCTAATCCGTGGAACGTACCCAGCAGAGCCAGTACATTGTCAGTGAGTGCACTCTGTTACTATTGCATACAAAGGCCACTTCGTCACCTCTTGGATGCTGGTCATTGTCTCCATGCCTTGGGAGGTGATTAGGACCTCGGTGGGGATGGGTGGCAGGAGACTGCATGCTTTGCCCCTCACCGGTATCTGCAGATTAACCCACAGCTGGGAAGGGGTCGACCTCTAGGCTCAGTGCAAGGGGTGTGGGATAGAAAGCATTTGTAGAAGGGACCAAATGTCCTGACTTACATCAGCGAGCAGGACTGTCCACCTGGCAGGCCCATTTACTTCAAAGTTGCTGTAGTTTTCCAGGCTTTGTGCCTTTACCGTGCTTTTGGTCATCATGAGATGCTGGGTGACTTAAATGCCTCTCTCTCTAGGGTGCCTTCCCTGGTCTCCTTGGTGACAGTGACACTCACTCCTGGAGCTGCTGGGGCATTTTATTCTACCCACTGAGTGTATGTGACAGAGCTGGGTCTCCCATTCTGCAGAGGTGTTGGGCTGTGGGGCTGTCCGTGTTTATTCAGTCTCTCCCTTAGTGTCTACTTCCGGAGGGCAACAGGGCAGGCATGTCCCGAGGAGGGAGCAGCAGGCCCTGTGTGAGCTCACCTGATGCTATAGAGGACGTTCCCATTCCGGGAGATCCTCAGCAGCTTGTTGTCTGTGGTGATCTCGTGGAAATGGGCCCCCTTCTCGTTGGCGAAGAACAGGTCGGGTTTCCAGATGGAGTCCAGCATGGAGGGGTCCAGGTCCAGGGAGTCATCAGGGTATTCGTTATAGGCCAGGCGGGGGTCGTTCCACTGCTGCCGCAGGAAGATGTTGACTCTGTAGTCCTAGAGCGGGGGAAGGGGGCAGAGGCAGGGTCAGGCCCTGGGGTGCCAGCTCCCACAGGCACTTTGGGAGGCGCTGCCCAGTTTTCCTCCTGGAGGAGGTAACTGGCTGTGGTGCATCTTGTCTGGGGATGAGACGTGACGTCGCAGTGTCAGGTAGAAACATGGGAGACGTAGTTCCCCCCAAACACCCTCTAAATGCCTAAGTATATTCAACTCTGGACTGAGGTTGTTTAAATATTACTCCTTCTTTGGAAGAAAGTTTAAAATAGAGCTGAAAGACTAACGTAATACACATCTGTTTTCACAATCCTGCTGATATTTTGTCATGCTCGCTTCCTGTTTTTCAGAGAAGAGGACGAATACATTACAGATAAAGTCGGAGCCCCATTTTGACCACAGACCCCGATGGTACCGTTACTCTTATGCACACTAACATTTGAGAGTTTTGGATCAAGATAGGATGAAGGAGTAAAAGGAAAAACTAAAGCTGATGTCTGAGCATTCAGACCGTTCCGTTAAAGACGAGAATTCCCCAGCTGCGAAAGAAGAGCCGTGGAGCCTTCCAGAGCCCTCTGCTCTGACGCCTGCCTTCTGTGGCTTTCCACGGTGTGTGTGCATTTGTCCGGGAGAGTTTGGTAGATGTTGTGGAGCTGCTCCTGGATGGCTTGTGAAGTTCCTCTGATAGGACTGCTGTGTAGCTGCAGAGCTCAAAGCGGTTTGGGGAATGTCCGCCTAGGTGATGACGTGTGGCCACTTTCTCTATTGCAGGACTTCTCAGAGACTGCATGTGCTAGCAGGTTGTGTGCCTACCGCCAAGAGGGAAGAGGAGTTGCAGCAGTGCCTTGGTGTGTTTTGGCACCGAACTCTTGCTCTGCGCACAGTGACGTGCTTTCTACTGACCATAGATCTGGGACTGTTGTCCCAGTCAGAACTCTGCCCCTACTCTCCACCTTTTCTTTTTCCAAATGGAGAAACTGAAGTCAGAAAGAATCAAGACCGACTCAGGGCCACTCTGACATTACCGCGGCAGAGCTCACTCTGGCTCCGGGCGTCTTTATTCAGCTGCCCTGCCAACCCTGGAGGAGCCAAGGGAGGGAGTCTGTTTAATTTCCGTTCACACCTGGAGACGCAGTTAACGGTATAGGTAGGTCTCAGGGACAGCAATCTGGGTAACACAGTTAAGAAGTATTTCACTCAGAATACCTACCTGTGCTGGTAGATGCCCGTAACCCCAGCACTCTGGGAGGCTGAGGCAGGAGGATCACAAGTTTGAGCCTGGCCTGGGGCAATTTAGCAAGGCCCTGTCTCAAAATAAAAAAAGTGCTGGGGATGTA
The DNA here is from genome assembly GCA_004026905.1 of Hystrix cristata. Lineage (NCBI taxonomy): Eukaryota > Metazoa > Chordata > Mammalia > Rodentia > Hystricidae > Hystrix > Hystrix cristata. Next base: position 39,978 of record PVJO010009982.1, read on the forward strand.
GCTCAGTGTGAAGGCACTGGGTTCAGTCCCTGGTACCAGTGTGCGCGTACACGCACGCACGCACACACACACACGCACACACACACACACGAAAGAAAGAAAAGAAAAGAAATCAGGTTCATTAAGAAAATCTGGCATCATTGAACATTGTGACTAGATGAGAGAATTTGTGGTATATTTGTGTTTCCCAAGACAGAAGGGCCTTGCTTCTGTGTTGGACTACCAAAAGGGCCTATAGTTCCCCCAGAGATTAACTTTGTTCAAGTCCAACTTTAAATGCTTTCATTCAAGAAATAATCTCCACACTTGAAGGCCTCTATTGTTCTTTCCCTAAGGGCGCTGTATAAATGTGGCCATGCTGTGTTTTCTTTGGGGGTACTTCTTCCAAATCCGCTTTAGTTTTTATCCGTCATTGGCAGGGGTGGACTGAGATGAACAAGCTTTCCGCTCTGATCCTCAGCCCTGCCCAATTCTTCCCACAGCACGTATTTCATTCTGTTTGCCTACAGAGATATCAGTAGCTTCATAAAGCATTCCGAGGTACTTTATAGGATTTTTCTATAATTTAATTGAAGCCTCTCCCTCCAGCCCCATAGAAAGTGACATTTGGGCTCTTCATCTTGTGCCTTATAAGTCCCAGGGTGGAGGGAGACCTCGAGGCTAGACCCGATGTTGGTCCTTTGTTTCTCTTGCTGATGGTAATAGACAGCTTGGAACCTGGCCCCATCTGATCAGGGGCTTGGAAACAGCCTCTCCTCTTGCTCAGATATTTACATGAAGTGTGTGAGTGTGTGTGTGCGCTTGGATGAGGCCCTGGGAAAGTCGCATTAGAGTGAACAGACTGTGAATAGTTGGGCAGAAAAAGCCTTCAGTCCCCAAACCCCTGCTGTACTTTTGATGTTCCTGCCAGTGACATGTCAAGATTGTGTACGTAGCTGAAAGGTAGCAGGGAAAGTGGCATTTCTTAAAATGGTCTGTTAGGCACTGGACGCCTTGCTCGATACTGTCACATACATTTAATCCTCCCTAAAGCCCTGAATGCAAACACTCAGATTCCCGCGTGGGGCGGTGGTGGTAAGGAAAGAGGTTTGGGACAAAGCACAGGGCTTGTGAGGGGCAGAGCTTGGATCAAGATGAGCCCTGGTCACACCTTCTAGTGAGCACTCATCTTTATGTCACTTGGGTGTGGGGAATCAATTCTGGGCTGGAGACACTGTTCCTTGTGCTTGTTGCTTTGGCAAATCCCGCCATTCAGCTCAAGCCTTCTATCCTGCAGGAGCTTTGGGCCCCCTGGCCACCGGGCTTTCTTCCTTTCTACTCTGTGGGCAAGAGGGGGTTGCCGCATCATTTCGTGGAGTGCTTCCTCGCTTGTGGGTCTCAGCTCCTCAGCGTGACTGGCAGCAAGTTCAGGGATGAACCAGACCTTCTGTTTCTTCTGTACTGCTCCGTCTACCAAGCCAGTCAGTGCACCTATAAACCATCAGCACTCAGAAGAAGGAGGAGGAGGCAAAGAAAAAGCAGGAGCAGATGGGCTTTCCTCATTCGATGCCTGAAGAGACTGAGACCCACAGGAGAAAAACATCATTTGTTTTTGTTTTTGTTATTTGAGACACAGTCTGTCTATGTAGTTCAGGTTGGCCTTGAACTCATTATGTAGCCCTGGCTGGCCTCAAACTCATGGTGATCCTCCTGCCTCAGCCTCCTGAGTCCTGGGATTACAGATGTGCAGCACTTTACCTGATGAGAAAAACATTTTCTAAGTGTCATGTAGCAGTTCAGGAAAGGGCCTGGCTTAGAACCCGACTGCTTCTTTGGAGCTTACTGTCAGAAAACGTTAGGATATACGCTCTCTAAGAACGCTTTTAAATCTAACGGCTGAGTGGAGTTAGTGTTATTTTTTTCTAACAGCATTTAACTAGGGCTCTGTGAAGTGCGAGGCACTTCTAGGTACTGGGGAATCTGCTGAAAACAAGAAAGTGGCATTGATTCAGCCACAGAGCTTGGAGTGTAATGCTTGCACCGTGCGGAGGCACAGACTCTGATAGGGCTATGTACAGTGTGCTGGGCATACAGAAAACAGCTGCTCCCCATGTAGATGTGCAGTGGAGAGCAAGGAAGTCTCCAGCAGTGAAAGGAGGCCAGCAGTGGTTGGACCAGAGAGGAAAAGCATTTTGGGCTGTTGTGAAAGTCTAGAGGCAAAGCAAGAGTGTGGCGCTTTGGGAAGACTGGCAAGTAGGTGTCTAAGGAGAGGAGTAGGTGAAGCACTCAGGACTTCGTGCACTGTGCGAGGAATTCGGACCGTGTCTGGACAGTCATGCGAAGCCTTTGAAGAGTTTTAAGCGGGAACGGATATTACTACATTTGCATTTCATTCCTGATCTTTGAAAATTTTATTTTTTCTTATTGCAGAAGTAGTGCATGCTGACTGTAGGGAAAACACAATGCACCTCATCTAAAAGAAGAAAATAAAGCCTGTAGGGTGTGCGGATAAAATGACGAAGGCAAAGTTGGAGCAAGAACCTGCAACCCTACCTCTGTGTCCCTAGCTGGCTCGATGTCTGCTACGGGCAGCCCCTGGCTCCTCCTCTCTACAGCTGCTGCCCAGGCAAGTTGCTCTCGAGTTGGCAAACAGCAGTGGGAAATGCAGTTCAGAAGAGATCAATGTAATTGGTGTAATAGGCTGAAAGCTGAATGCTGTTTTGCTGACTTAGCCTTACCCTTCTGTTGGTTGATGTTCAGCATGCTGGGGGCCCATATCAGCCTCTCAAAGGGGCAGGGCTCTGGTCCAGTGGTCTCAGTTCTGACTCACCCCTCTTGACCCAGAGGCCCTGTGCTCTGATTTCTCGTAACTGAACAACTGCTGCCCTGTGCATCAGACTAAAGTAGAGCATTGGCATATTCATTCATTCATTCTGCACATACTTACTGAGCGCTCCCTGCGTGGCTCCCGCAGTTGGATCTGTCCCCCATCCCTCCACTGTGTCTAATTCTAACTTCTAATGAACTTCTCTAAATTCAGTATTGCAGTGAAATAGGAAGCATGGAAGGTTTTTTCCCCCTCAGGCTGGGAATTGAACCCAGGGCCTTGCCTGTGCCAGCTATGTTTCCAGCCCTTTTTATTTTTATTTTGAGACAGAGACTCAGTAAGTCGTCCAGGCTGGCCTTACATTTGTGATCTTCTTGCCTCAGCCTCCTGGGTATCTAGGCTTACAGATACACACCACCATGACTGACTCATGAAGTGTTGTAATGGGAAAAGGTTAAGAGGATGTAGAGGTGCATTGGTAGGAAGGGGATGTGGAAGATGAGAGGCTGCCCACTGCAGTCAGAACCAAGACACATGTCATCAAGAAGTGGGCATAAGAGCAAGGTTCATACACCTTCCCAAGTCTCTCCAGCTTTCAGAGGGAAGGATCTTCTCTAAATTCAGTCCAGCTCGATAAATATTATTATTATTATTATTATTTTGGGTGCTGGGGAGCGAAGTCAGGGCAAGTGCTCTACCACTGAGATAAATCTCAACCCTTGTAAACATTTATTAGGCTGAGTCAGAATACAGTGAGGGTAGGGGCATAAAGTCTTGGTTTCTACACTCAGAGATCTCAAATTATCTAGCAGGCAAGGTAAAACCCAGTCACAAATATAGGACTTAGAAAACTGAAAGCGATGGATGGCATGAGAGGTTCTAACAAGCTGCTACTGCACATTGCCCTCAGATCACGGGCATGACTTCCAGCCAGGTTGGGTGGATCTGGAAGATCCCTGAGAGAGAAGATGGCATTTGAAATGGCCCATTTCAGTTTGTTCCTTATTTCTGAAGTCAGCCTCTTACATCTGGTCTTGTTCTGAGATGCAAACGATGTCTGGTTTTACCAGGAGGAAGGTCAGGGGTGTGTGAGGAGGACAGCGGGGAGGCAGACGGGCTCAGAGTAGGCAGGATATGAGGACCAGGGACACCACTTCGGGGTGTTCAGAATTAGGGTGAGAAGAGTTGGGAGTGAAAGGAATCTCGTGTATTAAAGTGGCAAAAGCAAAGTTGGGGTGGGTGGAGCATTCGGGTAGCTTAGTTCTGTTTAACCATCACCGGCACGGGACCTACTAATTTACCAGGCATCATGTCCAAAGATGGCTGTGCACTTATAGCATCCTTAAAATAATCTCATGGCATAAACATTTTCAGCTTAAAAGATGACTGAAGAAGGCTTAGGGAGATAAGTACTTTGTCCATGTCACACAGATGTTAAATGGGGCTGGAATTTGAACTTGACTTGTCTGATTGTTTGAAATTCACATGCTCAACCACTGTGCCATGATAAGGCTGTAAAATGAATTCATTTGAGACTGTGTTTGGATGTTGTTCAGTCAGTAATTTGAATACTTAAGTGGTGGAGTAATGTCATAGTTTAACCTCAGGAGGATCAGTATGTCAGGACTGACCAGAAGTTAGCGGAAGTGAGAGAAAACAGCTAGAGGGAGGCGGGTTTTGAGGCTGCTTGACAGTCCAAGTGAAAGGAGAGAAAGGCCTGAGCCGAGATGGTACAAACGGGGAGGGGGTTCAGGTGAGAGAATCGTAGTTCTTTACCATCATCCTCTTCATTACTTGCATAATTAAATATTACAACTAGAAAGAGCCGTAGAGACTTCTGTTTCGACTCCTTCATTTTCACACGGCTCAGAGAAAAAAAGTGACTTTCTCAGGGCTTCACAGCAATCCAGTGACTCCGGCGGAATGTGCATGCAGTGATTTGACTTCAGCCCTCTGCTTACGTTATGTACCTTTGGAAGGAGTTGAAGAACTCAGTGGGAGCTGCCGTCAGCCAGGCTCAGCTTCCCTGGAGAAGCTCTGGCATGAGCTTGGCTCTGGAGTCTGAGAGAAAGATGCACATGTGCTGGGACTGTCTGTCAAAGTCCAGGGCCTTGGTGCTCGCTCAGAGGGAGGGCTCAGGCTTCCTTTCCCAACCGTTGCCCTGCTTTTCTCAAATTTCCCTGGGTCTTTGAAGAGCGCCATGGAATTAGAGTCACACATGTTTTCTGCAAACATGATAAGTTAGCCTCAGTCTCCTCCTGACCCTTTGAGCATGTGGACCTTGGCACATGAGCCCTAGCTGAGGGCCAGTACTATGCTAAGTGCTTCATAGGAAACTTCTCATCAAATACACTGAGAATGTCATAGAAAACTGAGGGCTTGAAATATTAAGTGCTTTGTATAAACTTAGTGACAGATCTGAGATGTGACTCCAGGACAGTTTGACTTCAAAGATCTGTGCTTTTCAGTAGTACTGTAGTGGCTCCTATTATTAATAATTTTTATTTGTGTTTACTGCTTTTTAATTTTTTTTGAATTTTAATTTTTTATTAGTACATGTTTATAATACATAATGATTGCATTCTATGTGGGGAGTTGGTACATGCACATGATATATGTTAATTCTTTTTTTATCCCCTTCCTCTCTACTCCTCCCCTCCTCTCTCCACCTCTCGATTCCCTTCTGGTTTGCAAAAGATTTATCTCCCTGTTTCCTGTTATCTATCTTTTATTTTGCTCTTTATTTATATTTTGGGTTTCTCATATAAGAGAAAGCATGTGATATTTAAGCTTGTGTGTCTGATTTATTTCTCTTAACATTATGGTCTCAAGGTGCATCCATTTTCCCATAAGTGCCTCAAGCTTATCCTTCTTTATGGCACAGTAGTGCTCCATTGTGTATAAATACCACATTTTCTTTATTCACACATCTGTTGTTGGACATACAGGCTGCTTCCAAGATTTAGCTACTGTGAATTGTGCTGCTGTAAACATAGGCGTGCATCTATCACTGTCATATGGTGTCTAATTTTTTTTGGAAGATATGTAGAAGAGGAAAAGCTGGAATGGAATTTCTAGATGTAGTTTTTTTTAGGAATTCCCATAATATCTGCACTAGTTTACATTTCCCCCAACAGTGTGTGAAGCTTCCTTTGTTCCCTGCAACCCTGCCAGCATTTGTTATTATTTGACTTCTGGGTGATAGCTCTTCTTTCTGGAGTAAAATGGAATCTCATGTATTGTAAGTCTGCTGTAATTCTAATGGGTTCATCTTTGTAAGTGATTTGTTGCTTTTCTCTACAGCTTTTAAGATTCTGTCCCTGTGTTTGACTTCCAGGATTTTGCCTGTGATGTATTGTGGAGACATTCTTTTTTGATCATGTCTATTCCCAAATATGCCTCACTCATTTGTATGTTTAATTCTTTCTCCATATTTGGAAAATTTCTGCTACTATCTCTGTAAACAGTTTTTTATGCCATTTGCACTGTCTTTTCATTTTTCATTAATTCTGACTAATCTTAGATTCCTCTTTGTATCATCTAGGAGCTGTTGAAACTGTTTCTCATGTTCTTTTGTTGTTTTTAAGGTATCTGAATAACTGGTCTCTGACAGCAGTCCTGCCTTCTATTTCTGACACTCTGTCCTCACACTGGTCCCTTCTGCTGCCCATACTTCCCATAGAATTAAACTTCTGGATTTCTGTTTGGAACCTTTTCATGGATTCTAATTCTTTGCTAAACTGGTCATTCATGTTTTCTACCATTTTGTTTAGCTCAGCTAGCTTTTTTTTTAGTGTCTGTAAACTCTCTGACTTTTTTTATTACATTCATTATCTGTTTAATTATATCCTTTCTGAGCTTGCTGACCACCTTGTTGATCTATTTCTTAATCTCTTCTGTTATCTGCTCAAATAATTCAGTCATGTGGCTTTTGTTTTCCTTCACCTCGATGCTCCAAGGATTGGCTTTGGGAGAAATGGCAGTTTTTGGAAGCGTTTTTTTTTCCTTGTCTTCTCCATGTGTCTGTTTTGTTTTGTGCTGAGGTTTGCAGGTACTGGTAGTAGAAAGACTTTGTTGCTGGTACGGAGATCTCTTTAGTTAGTGTCTGTTTTTCAGTGATGAGCTCTGGGTGTGGCTAACTTTAGTCCTTTGCTTCTGTCCCAAGATCCAATCACCTCCATTAATTTGAGAAGGGAGGATGCTGTGTAATTGGCCCAGCATCCACTTCTCTGGGGCTGGACCACAGTATTGTTAACAATGCAAAGGTAATCAAGGTATTGGCATACAGAGAAAACTGATCAATAGCAACAGCTGTAACACCCTGGCAGTAGCAAGTAAATCAACAACAATATTATAATCCAAGACAAACTATATTAACATACCATAATAACCAATAATGCACTGCCCTTCACTATGGAAAAGAGATCTACAATTATAATATAAACCCTAAGACAAACCAAATATTGACATACAGTAAGTATTTACCAAGTGCAATAACTCTGCCTCTACTAACAATAGAAAAAAATTCAACAGTAATAACACAGAGTTAATTAGCTATCTACAGATGCATAAGATTTAATGGTTATACTAGTAAAGATATAGGAAGTTGGTAACAGAGGAATTAAGGAAGAAAAATTTGAAAAATTAAACAATAGAAGATGAAAAGGAGAAAAGTGAGACAAAAGATAATATCCAAGAGTAGAAGGATATTAATAGAAGTAGATAAAAATAACCAAAAACAACAAACAAGAAAAAGAAGAGAAAAGAAAAAAGGCAGAGAGAAAAATATGGAGAATAAAAGAAAAGAAAAAATTCAAAAGAAAAAAGGAAAAAAGGAAAGAAAAAAGGAAGAAGAGAAAAAAGAAGATAAAGAAGAAAAGGGAAACATTCCCCAAAGCATAAAGAAGAGAGGGAAAAAAATGAGTGAAAACAAACAAACCAGAAAAAAACAAACAAACAAAAAAAAAAAAAGGAAAAAAGAAAAAAGAAAAGAAAATTTCTCTGTAATTTTGAAAGAGTGGCTTTTCTCCAGGATCCTCAGTTTTGGAATCCTGTATGTCACGGCTTTCTCCTCCTTGCTTTATGGTCTGTGGGTTTGTGAGGACTCCTGCCCCCAATTCCAGCAGCTCCTCTGTTTTCCCCAGGCTGTAGTGACCATCCAAATCAACGTGGATCCTGGCCCACACTGGTAGATGGGGAAGGTGATCAGACCTCAGGCCTGGATGTAGGCAGCAGGGTGGGGGTTCAAGCAGCCCACTGGACTCAATGTCAGCAACTTCAGAGCCATTTCTGACCACAACACAAGCCAGCCTGTCTTCTCACCACGGAGGACAGAGCTCATGTCCTTCCTGGCCTGTGCAAACCTCTCAGCTGTTCTGTGTTTAGCCCCACCATCTCCACAACAGTCCCCTGTGGCTGTCTCCTGCCCAGTCACTGTGGGAGGGTTACACTGGGAACCCCAAAGTGGAATTGTGTTGCAGTTTTTCTGAGTCTCAGTCTTAAATTATCAGCTGCTTCCTGAAATAGCTCCTCATCAAGCACTCTCTGGAAATATGACAGGCTCTGCCCTGGATGGCCTCTCTGGCTGTTGCCTTCCATGTGGAAGGAACCACCTTAGATAAAACCCCACAGTCCTTTTGTGGGTCACAGTAGCTGGCTCCATCATTTCTCCCTGGAGCTCCTGGTCCTGGAGGCTCATCTGACATCTGCAGAGGCAGATTTCCCTCCCAGAAGCTGGGGTGAACTTCCAGACTGCTTCATTCTTTTTTTTTTTTATTTTTTTATTTTTTTATTTTTTTATTTTTATTTTTTAAATTTTTTTTAGTATTTTTACCAAGAACATGTATTAGTACATTGTTATACATATTGATCACATTCATTATAGGGAATTTGTACTTGTATATAACATGTCTTAACTTTGCCTCCCATTTTCCTCCCCTCCCCTCAACCCCTCTTCCCCTCCCCATTTACAAAGGCTTTGTTTCCATTTTTCCCCCTTCCATTCTCTTTTTTTTTCCTTTCTCCTTCCTTCCCTTCTCCCTGTCCAGATTGCATCATTCTTTTCTCTGCACTGTAGTCTGTCTCTCCAACTTCTCTGTAGCTTTCAATTTTTCTGTCAGTTCCTTCCTGATGCCCATAGATCTTACCTTCTCACCAAGTTGTCACTTTCCAGGTGTCTGGAGAGGCTGAACCTCACTGCTGATTGCCACACTGCCATCTTCCTCCCACTCACTGCTTTTCTTTGAACCCTCACATAAGATTTTGCTTTATGAGCTTTAGTATGGAAGGGAAAATTCTTATCCCTATTGGATACGGACACTAAGGCCCTAAATGCTCAAGTTCCCACCACCAGCTCCTTGTAGATGTAGAAATGATAACAGTGTAGATCATACTCATATGTTGAGACTTCACCAGTGTGATGCTATGCTAAGAGCTTTTCTGTGTTAACTCTACAATACCCCTGTGGTTTAGGTTCTACTATCATTCTCACTTTACAGTTTGAAATCAAGGCATATAGAGGTTAAAATACCAATCTTGATATCACACCACTAGTAACTGGCAAAGCTGGAATTTTTACCCAAGATCTTAATGTCAGAGCTCAAACCTTTAGCTGGTAGGCCACCTGGATCTCCCAGAACTGCCTTGAGTGACAGTGTCATGATTCCTTAATGCTGCCGGGTACTACCCTGGCTGCTGTTTGTATACCTGTGGGTTTGTCATGCCCACAGCCAGCAGGAGTATCACAAAGGGCAAAAGACAGAAGGCTTTTGCCCCAGGTCTAACAGTGCCTGTTTCTGGATTTGGCCCAGGGTTCTGAACCATTCTCTGTCTATACTTAAGCCCAGTACTGGCCACCTCCCCAGATCCCTGCTTCTTGACTGTATGGCTCCTGATGCCTAATTTGTGCCTTAAGCCTCTCCTAAGCTGCCACACTGCCTGGCGTGTTCTCTTTTGGACATCACATGATCAGAGTATATTTGTCATAAAGAATGGTGCATCTTTTGGATCAGTGGAGCTGAGCATCTTTCTTTGTCTTTATGAGAATATGAAAGCCCAGTATGAGTTTAGCAATTATATAAAAATGCTAATAGTGGCACTTTTATTGGCTGTCTAACATTTGCTGGAATTTTATGTATATAGTGTTATCTCTAAACCTTTTATCAACCCAGCATCTTGGGTATTATTATATACATTTTAAAGGGGAAAAAGCTGAAATTCAGTGAGCTTAAAACAGACATTAAGTGTTTTATCTAAGGTCGCATAGTAAGTCTTGAATATGTATGTGGATTTAGGGCTTCTGTTTCCTGATTTCAGATTCTTTTGATAATTACATGCTGTCTTTTGGTTTCCTTTTTGTAAAAAAATTTAAACCAAGTTCCATCTGCTTTAAAATCACCTATTTAAAATATTTATTACTATATTAAAATATTTATTTCATTCAATATTTTAAAATTAAATATTTACTACTTAAATATTAAATATTTTATCAAATATTTAAATTACCTAATTAAAATTTTAATCCAATATTAGCTATAAAAATTTAAATCTTCTATTGGGTAAATGAAGGAAATATACTGAGACTGTGTGACAGGTTGGTTTATAAGTATCGTTATAGTCAGTGTCAGGTGGAGAACTTTGTTTTCTTTTTTACCTGATTTTATTGGTACATTTTAGATAAACATAATGATGACATTCATCATAGGGAATTTGTACCTGTACATGATATATCTTGATTCTTCTTTTTTCCCATTTTCCTCCTCTGCTTTCAACCTCTCTTTCTCTCCTTATTTACAAAAACTTTGTTTCCATTTTTTTCCTTTTGTTCTCTTTTTTCTCTTCTTTTTCTTTTCCCTTCCTTCCTTTCCCCCAGGTAGAGAACTTTGGACTGGGATATTGAATAGTGAGGCCAATTGATAATTGGTTGCCAAAGGATGCAAAGTGAAGGGTGCATGTTAACCTGAAAAGAGGAAAGATGACAGGTGGCAATGCAAGGGACAGGAGTGAGATGTGGCAGTGACAAACTTGGAAAAGAAACCAATGAGAAGGGTAAACAGAGGTGCCCAATGCTCATGTCTATAAAGAAAAGACCAAAACAACAAATACATGACTACACTTTGAGGAAGAGTTCTGCGGGAGAACTCTGGAATTCAGCAAGGGAGAGATGGGAACCCTGTAAGATGGAACTCAGATGGCAGCGAAGCACCCTTCCTCTGTGACCCTGGCTTCCCAGCCAGGACCAGCTTAGACCCCAGAGGGGCTCCCAGTTGTAGGGGAGAGGTGAGCAGGAGAGCTCTGGCATCCCCCATTACTGCTACAGTCACCTGTAGTCCTAGCTGCGAGAGAGTCCATGTCCCTTACTGGTCTGGAGCCCATTTTAGGGAGCTTCCTGGAGTCTATATGGCTGCCGTGCTTCAAAGAAGAAACTCACGCAGTGTCCTTCTGACTCTCCAGGTTCCAAGCAGTTACAGGGCAGTGCCATCTTGAGAAGGGAGCCACTGCTGAGGTACATCCTACCTGAGGAGATAGTGGCTACTCTGTCTCCTTATCTCTGAAGCTGCACTGTCATTCCACCATGATCACACAGGTGACTGTAGTGCTGTGAACCAGCTCGACCCAGTGGGCACAATTATTGTGTTGCCCCCAAACCCACGCAGCCCTGTTCCTCAAGGACTAGGTGGTCCAGCCGCACTAAGGCCACTCCCAAGGCTAGGAAATCTGCCACCACGTGGGCCTCTGAGGACCAGCCCTTCTGGCAGTCTCCCAGTCCCAGCAAAGATGCACCATGCTCTCCCCAAATAGGCACTTGTGGGCACCACTGACGCTGGTTGGAGCTGAAGCAATCACATGGAGCCTACATTCCTGTGGTCCCCCAGAACCAAAGACAAAGCAGCCTACTCAACTAATAACCCACCCACAGGAAAAAGTACCTATACTAAGTACTCCACAAAATTGGAAGACATGACTTCTATCAAATGCTCAGATATCAAAGACACAGAAACATGGAAAAGCAAGGAAACCTGTCACTTCTAAAGGAACCCAGTGATGCTCTACTAAAAGACTCCCAAAGAAAAAGAAGTCACTAAAATTCTGGAAAAGGGATTAAAAATAATCATTTAAAAAACTCAGCGAGGTATGAGAGAATTTAGATAGGTAATTTGACAAAATCAGGAAAACAATTCGTGATGTGAGAAATGAGATGAGAAATTCAACAGAGAGATAGTCATAAAAAAGAACCAAACAGAAATCTTGTAGTTGAAAAACTCAGTGAATGAAATCAAAATAAAATAGAGAGCCTCAACAGCCACCTAGAGTAAACAGGAAAATTTCTGAACTGAAAATAGAAAAAAAGATGAAGGAAATCTACAGGACTTAATGGGACAAAATGTGAAAAATTATTTTCATTATGGAAATTCCAGGAGAGGAAACAGAAAAAGGAATAGAAAACCCCTTAACAAAATGATAGCTGAAATCCTCAAGTCTTGGGAGAGACTCAGACATCCAGATCCAGGATACAAACATCTTCAAATACGCTCAACTCAACACAGTCCTTTCTGATGCATGTTATAGTCAGACTGTCAGAAGTGAAAGCTAGAGAATTCTATGACTTACAATTGTCAGGTCACATATAAGAGAATTCTCATTAGGTTAATAGCAGGTTGCTCACCAAATTGAGAGACAATGAGTTGATAAATTCAAAGTGCTGAAACAAACTTGGAAATATGAAAAGTAATATCACCCCTTATTAATTAGTCACATTAATAACAGAGATGAATATGCAATTGAGGAGTTCGGAGAAGCCCAGCGTCAATCACAGTGACCCACGTGTAATCTCAATGAGCATGCATTTTAATTGAATAAGTAGATTCCCTACTTATTATATTGCATCTCATTTAGAAAACTAGTTTAGAAACTTGTAGGAATTCATTCTGTAGTACAAGAAAGGGCAATTGAAGAAGCAGGAATTTGGCAACTGGTAATCTGGTCTTATCTGGGGTAACGTCACCTTGCCTGGAGGAGCGCCGACTTTCTCGTCTCTGGAAAGAGGTTATCTGTGTGGTGAGACAAGCAGGGTTTCTTAGATCCCTCTCTCTGGTCTGGATGAAATTTCCCTCAGGACGATCTATTTCCCTCTCTTCTAATTCTGTGTGTTTTAAAAGCAACTTTGGCTTTCCTGACGTTTGGATAGTGGCAAGGGAGCACATTCATGCCCCAAGCTTTACAGTTATTAGAATGAAAAGCCCCCTTGTAAATGGATACCTCAGCATTCTTCTTTCCCCACCTCAGTCTTTTTCGGCAGGGGGCGGAGGGTGGTGCCGGGGATCGAACTCAGGGCCCTGTGCTTGCTAGGCAAGAACTCTACTACTGAGCTAAATCCCAACCCTTCCACCTCAGCCTTTTGTGAGTCTGTTCATCAGGAGTCAGCTTTCCTGGGTTTCATGTGGTGGAGAGCCGCACTCTGGGCTGCCATCAGTTCATGATTGTGATGGCTCCCTTGATGGGGTATTGGGAAGGAGTCGTCTCGCACAGGATGCCGCATCTTGTCATAACCCCATTTTCTGTCTATAAACAGAATTAATGGGCCCTCCGAGTGCTCTCTTCTCTACCTTTTCTTAGTTTTCTGTTCACCTAGGTCTTTGTGACGTGTTCAGCCATATCTAACTGAATGGTATTTAACAGACTTTCTTTTGGCTCCTCAAACTCCAGAGAGTAGAAATAACCATGTTCAAACTGTGTAGGAAGACAGGAAACGTAATGGAAAAAGCAACAACAATAACATGTGCTCTCAATGACAGTAACCATTGCCACAAAATAGTCAGAAATAAATGTGATGTGAAATGAATGAGTTGTATACCAGGTGTGATTAAAAGAACAGTGAATGTTTAAATAAAATATAAAAATTTATTACAGTAAAAGACACATTGGCGCTAATGCTTCTCAAGGTGTTCTCCCTCACTTCCAGCGCACTTCTCCTGTGTTCTTGCTACTTTCTGGAGCAGTTCTGCAAGTCATCCTTTGTGAGTGTCTTTTCAGGGCTGTCTCAGTCGCCTGAACTCATCCAAGAACACTATGGCCTCTGCCTTATTATTCCCTGGATCTGGCACCATGTGGCTGCTGGGTCTTCCTCAAAGTCAGAATGACCAGGAAAGGTAAATGTTTCGTGTCAGTGCCTGACACCGAGGCAGCCGTGACGGTGGCACTGAAGACATGAAAGAGAACTTCCAGAACTGCTTCAGAAAGTGGCAAGAATGGTGAGATAAGCATGTTCAGAATAAGGGGAAGGATTTTTGGGTGGATTAATGGCAATGTGTCTTTTAAAAATTAAAAACATTCCCCAGTTTTTTGGGGGGGTGCTGGGGATCCCCATAGTTTTTGATCATGCCTCGTGCATTAAAAACCAAACCAAACTCTGAAACTTTACTGAAAGGCCTAAAGGAATACCTGTGTAAGCTAGAAATGTACCATACTGATAAAGTATTGTAACTTCTTGAGTTAATCCATAAACTTAATATGATCCCCATCAAAATCTGAGGGAATTTTAATAGTACTCCAAAAGTTGATTCTAAAGTTCAAATGGACAAGAGAATGAGCTGGAAAGGCCAAGAAAACCTTCTAAGAGAAGAACAGAAGGTGTTCATATATGGAGAAATAATTTTAAGTGGCAGCAATATTAAAGCAGTGTTGTATTGGTGCAGGAACAGACAGGACAATAGAGCAATAAACCTGAACTAGAAAGTGGAAATGTATATATGGGGATTTAGTGTATGAGGAAGCATTTCAAAATGGTGCAGAAATAATAGCTATTTAAAAATGGCGTTGGAATAATTTTTACCTAATCAGAAAAAAGAAAAGAGTTAAACAACCAACAAACACTTCCTAGAAAATTAGACTCCAAATGCACTAAGGAGGTACATGTATTTAAAAATAAACCCTATATATTATTCAAAATGCCCAGTCAGCATATCAAAGATGCTCAAATTTACTAAGAATTTGGAGTGCAAATTAAAAATGACAAGGAGGCCCTGTTTTGAAAATCACATTGGTGAAGATAAAAAGCTTGATAATATCGTGGTTTGGCAAGGACGAAGAGAAATGAATACTATTATAGGGGATATAAATTATTAAAGCTTCCCTGGAAGGGAGCTGGGTAATAACATCTGTCAAAATATTTCTTAAGAAGTGCATGTTCTTTGATAAAGCAATTGCACTTCTGGATGTATTTTAAGGAAATTTGTGGAGAGTTGTGCGCAAGAATGTTGTGCTGTTTGTAGCAGTGATCAGCTGGATAAACTTAAAGGAACATCAGGAGAGAAGAAGTTAAATACTGTGAAACAATGGTGTGTCCATTCCATGGACTTTACAGGGAGACCACAAAGTCTTTAAGTGCAAATAGTATCGTTTTGTCGTATATTTAATGTAGTATTAATAAAGCATTCATTACGTCTGCTTCCATGTTTACAAATTTTGTGATATGTAGAGAGTTAAAAAGACTGAAGTAGACTCGAGTATAATAGTACTGAGAGAGGTCAAGCATGAGTGGAGGTAGGAAAAGAAAACCGTATTGTCCAAGCCTATTTATACAGATGTGCACATGCATCTTTGTGTGTGTGTGTGTGGGTATCTAAGCGTATGTACAATCAAGGAAAGAATAACAGTAGTGTATTTATAGTGTTCATCTCAAGACAGAATAATGGGAATTGGAAGCTGGCAGGGCAAAACAGGACCATCACTTCTCTCTTGCCCTCTTTTCTATTGGACTAATTAACAAAAGCCTGTAACACCAGGCGATTAAGTATTACCAGGTACCTTAAAATGTTCTAAAGTGTTGCTGTCTACAAGTATATTTCGAGTCCACATGGTAACACATAGCTACCAAAATGGAAAGATCATTGAGGTTAATGTGTAGAAATTGAATTTAAGGTTCTGTGGATGTTCCTCCAGGGCTTACTGGGGAGGCAGAAATTGAGAGAGAAGACAAGGTGGTGAGATTTCTGGCTCTTGCTCCACTTC
This sequence comes from Hystrix cristata, assembly GCA_004026905.1. Taxonomy (NCBI): domain Eukaryota; kingdom Metazoa; phylum Chordata; class Mammalia; order Rodentia; family Hystricidae; genus Hystrix; species Hystrix cristata. Next base: position 55,792 of record PVJO010009982.1, read on the forward strand.
AGCCAGAGCAGCCCGTTTTACTCTGTTTATTGAAAGTGATACATAAGGCTTAGATTAAACATGGACTATGGAGGCGAGGCAGCTGTTAAAATAAGCCTTGAAATCATAAACCTAATTAAGGAGGCTGGTGGCCTCCACTTTCTCTGCTTTGTGCACTCCTGAGTTTATTTCTCGGGGAAATCAGTGTACTAGGCAAAGCCCTAACTCCCAGCAATCTGAGCAGAGAACCTCAGATAGTGAATAGGTTGAAAACTAGAGAGGATGCTTGAAAAAGCTGGGCTAGGGGAGGTTCCAAAAGACCCAAACGCAGTTATTTGAAGGACCATTGAGTAAGCAGACCGGCTCCCTGTGGCACCAGGGTTAGGATAAAACTGCAGGTAGCTGGCGATTTGAGAGTAGTGCAAAGAGGAAGCGAGCTGCCTTGGGAGGTAGTAGGTTCTTCATCTCTATAGTGTGCAAGCAGAAATAACTTAGCTGTTATGTTTGTGGCAGGGGTTCCAGCAGCACCTGAGATTGGAGAGCTTCTGAGGTTAATTTCTTCTGCTAAATATCAGTTAACTTGTATAAATTCAAACAATGTATGGGGCACTAGAAATGTAGAGGTGATTGAGAGGTACAAGGTCCCCAGTCTTACTACAAAAGCAAACTAGGCAACAGACTAGTGAGCTTTGAAATTTTAGATATTGTTCCAGAGATCATAGAACAGGTGGTGTGATAGAGACTAACTAAAAGGGGGCATTTTTAGTCTACATGGAGACTAAAGAGATATCTGAGCGGACACGTAAGGAATGAGGAGGAACGGTTCATGTGCAGATCTTTCCAGGGAGAGGGGACAGGATATAGAAAGAACCTTCAGAAGATGCTGTAGTATTCAAGGGAGGAGAATTCTGTGATCTGATTTGGGGTTTAAAATGACTCCCTAAGAAATAGTGGCAAATGGAAAGGGATAGGAGGAGAAGAGGGAGGGAAGCCAGTTAGGAGGCTGTTTTTGTCAAGCAAGAGAGAGATGTACCAACTTTAACTAAAGGTGACAATGGCAAAGGTGGAAAACAGTAGAGGGATTTCAGTTTTATTTTTCTATGTTTTGAAATACCTCTTTGTTCGATCAGTTGATCCCCAAATAGGATGGCAGTGTGAAGTGACTGCTTCTTAGCCAGCATGTTACCATTGTGAGGGCTTGTTTGCAGATACTCCAAGGGGTGGCTGGGCAGGGTCTCCCTGAGACACAAGTGCTGATAGAGCTGAGCGAATCTGACTTGGCCTCTTGTGAGACTGGCACACCATGGTGCGGAAGGTGGGATGAGGCGAGTCCCCTCACGGCTCGGCTCTTCCTTGACATGCTCACGTGATGGGCTGGCCAGGAAGTCAGGGAATCATAACTAGCTATGCCGCTGACTAGCTGGAAAAACTGTCTGAGCCTTGGCTCCCTCCTCTGTAAAATAAGACTATCGTGTAACATGGACCCCGTAACGCACTAACCACGATTGTCTGGCTCTCAGAAAAGTACTTAGTAAATGACAAACACTAAGACCAAAATCTCACATTCTCTTCACAGAAAAATTTTTGAAAGACTTAGTTTCATGTTGTCCCTGTTTCAGCTTGCCTTCTGTTTCTTATAGGCCTCTGAAGTGACTTTCCTCAATTTTATGTGTGTTCCCTCGCTTCTCTGGTTCTCTTTTGCCAAACCTACTGGACAGGATCCTCTTTTACTCTTTTCTCCCCTTTGTGCTGGGCATCAAACTCAGGGCCTCACACCTACGAGGCAACCAGGCTACCACTGAGATACACACTGGTTCTTATTCTCTTTTCTTACTCATCTTTTCTTCTCTTTTGGCACTACTGAACACACATCAATTTGTCCACCTCCCTTCATCCTCTGGGTCTTCCCGTGAAACTTCTCTGTGGAAGATTTTGACATGGAGAGTAGAGTGATCAGATTGCTACTTCAGCAAAAACTACAAATCACACAACAGCACCTTCACAGTGTCTGGCACATAATGCATATTCAGGAAGTGTCGGCCACTATTGCTACGGGTTGTTAGTATTCTCTGTGTGTCATGGCGTCCTGTGGACACCTCTGCCATCTCTCTTAACATCTTTGGTTTCTGTGTCCAACAGACTCCTCGAAAGCAGAGACCTGCTATTTACCAATGCTTCCCTCCTGTTTGCTTCTAACACTTTGGGGGGTTTATAATTCTCCTCAGGTGGAGCCGCATGCTTCCTTCAGATGTGAGCAGGACTGGTATTTGCCCCTTGTCGGTAAAAAGGGTTTACTTGACTGTTGTTAGGGACCAGATGTTGGTGTCCTCCAAAATTCATACGCTGAATCCCTAACCTCCAGCGGGAATGTTTGGAAACAGTCTCCAACGAGGTAAAGTAAGGTCATGAGGTGAGACTCTGACCTGATAGGACTGATGTCCTTCGAAGGAGAGGACACACCAGAACTCTCCCCCTCTCTGAGTGCAGAGTAAAGATGCCTCGTGAGGATGCAGTGGGAAGGCAGCTGTTTACAAGCCAGGACGAGGGTCCCACCAGAAACCAGCCTAATGGTGCCTTGGTCTTGGATTTCTAGCCTCCAGACTGCGACAAAGTAACTTTCTATCATTTAAGCATCCAGCCTGTGGTATTTTGTTATGGTTGCCAAACCTGACTAATATATCAGTGTTCGCCCCTTCAGTTCATTCTTCCCTTTCATGGTGAATATGAAATCCTGTGTTAGCATGGAAGTGCGGCGCTGATCCATCACCAGGGGAGCAATGGCCCTAGAGTCTCTAGATCTGCAGCAGACTTTGTAGAGGGACCATCTATCACTGTGGAAAAGCCTAAAACAGAACCCTGTCCCTAGAGCCTGATGCCACATTTAGCACACACAGGACCTTAACAAATGAGGTGGAAAGAATATGTGATTGCAGAGAGAATAGTAAACAAAAACAAACAACCAGAAAGGCATTTCCTTATGTTCACATGTTGGAGTCCTGGCTGGTTAGTTTAGTCGTTTGTGTTACTGTTTTGGTGCTGGGGAGTGAATCCAGGGCCTCGCACATGCTAGGCGAGCGCTTCACCCCTGAACTACATCCCCAGCCCGTTAATTCTGTGGCTAATAATCTCCATTTCTGCAGACTGCACAGGAGGCTCACGTGCCTGCTGCTGTGTGGGTCACATGCTCTGTTCTTCGAGCCTAGCGCCTGGGGGTGACTGAGTCTCTGCGGCGTTGCCCGGTGGCGTAGCTTGGGCTCACACTCTGGTGCCGAGGCTTGGCCGAGTTTCCGGGCCACCGGCAAAAGCCTGCTCCTGGGGAAGGGTCTGGGGAGAGTTCCTCTGTCGCCGCCCTGTGCTTCAGAGGTGCTCTCTATGCTCTGGTTAGAGATGTGGCTGCTTTGCTCTGGCACAGATTCCCTCCAGTGTGCCAGCGTCTGCACTCTGCACGGGTGCCCGGCCTTTACACCTCCCAAAGTGTGAGCTAAGCAAACCTTCTTAGGTATTGCACGCTCAGTCTCAGGTACTTCACTGTACTGATTTGAATCTGACTAATGCACCTGGCTCCCGGCGTCCTGGTTAGGACTCTGTCCACTGTCCCTTAATGACTACGAATAAGGCCAAAGCTGAAGACTGTCACTGCTCAGGCTGTCATCACCTGCCAGGAGTCCGGGCTGCTGTGTGTCTCTCTATTCCAGGCTCCCCTGACCCCTGGCGAGAGAGGCTGGAGCACACAACCTAATAAGGGAAATGCTTGGATTCAAGCCAAAAGATGCCAACACTCACACATGTGCACACACACACACACACACACACACAGACACATTCTGTCTGCGTGTCATGAATTCCAGGTATATGTACCCCCGTATGTGTACAATCACATGTATGCCTACACACATGTGGAGACAGTCTTGACACTCACACACTAAAACACAGTTAAGTACTTTTTCACATATTCGCAGGTATATATTTACATGCACCTGAATATACATACATAAATCTGATGGCTTAGGTGCTGATACACACTAGAACATTATATTCACTGATATTCACACACAAATACATTAATAAAAACAATAAACTTCCTTCATATTTTCTTTCTTTCTTTTTCTTTTTTTGAGAGAGCATCTTACTTTGTAGTCCCAGCTGGCCTTGAATTTGTGATCCTCCTGCCTCAGCCTACATTCACTTTTTTTTTTTTTTTTTTTTTGGTTTGGTGCTGGGGATTGAACTCAGAGCCTTGTACTTGCTGAGCAGGCACTGTAACCACTGAGCTAAATCCCCAGTCCTATGTTCACTCTTAAGATTGTTGCATATCCTATATCTACGCCTCCTTACAGAAATACGCACATCCATGTTTACACATTTATATATATACAGAAATGTACATCCTTATATTTATCTTTCTACATGGTCTACGCATTTCCCTTTGAGGTTATTCATCTACTATATTGAAACAAGCGTGCGTGTGTACACGGGTCTGTGTGCATCTGCATGACCCTACAGCCCAGTACAGGATACACGCACATACATAACCAGAATGCAGGTGCTGCGGTGCACACCCTTGTGCACCCTCACACACACACCTGTGTCCAGATGAGCCTGCTACTTCCTCCTGGATTTCAGCTCTAGGTCTTTCTCTGCTGGACTGTCAGAGGGCTGCCCAAATCAGGACCCTGTTTCTTCCTCCTCTCGTGCATTCCTGCTCCACCCTCTACCTCCTTTGTGCTGCGGAGATTCAGAGCATCCCTGGAAAGGCCAGATGGACGATGGACAGCCCACCTCTCCTCCGTCCTCGGTGGGAATGGAGACCTCTGCTTTCCATCTCAAGTCAGTTAACTGGGGTGAAGAAAGCCAGCCCGGGGAGGCAGACAGTCAGGCCTGGGACGCCACTGTCTCTAGGGCCGCTCTGTGCTCCTGCTGCCCCTGGGGACGAACACAGCTGTTCTGTCTAGACTACCACGGGCCTGCGGTGCACAGCAGCCCTTTGCGTGGCTGGCGAGGTGGCGGCCTGGGAAGCCTGTGCCACTCATAGCTGTGTGTCCACGGACAAGTGCGATCCTGCCTGCCTCAGTGTCCATGACAGCTCTAACTCCGTACTTTGAGAGGGGAGAAGCCACGGCTGGATTATCCCCGCAATCTAGGACACAAACATTTAACTTTGGCTCCGGAGACCATGTACTTTGGGAGTGAGAGAGATCTGAGTTCATATTCTATTTCTGCCATTTATTAGCTGTGTCCTTAGGTAAACAACTTAACTTTCTGATCCTTAGTTTCCTCCATTCTGTACTAGGGGTGAGTTCTTTTACCCCAGGGGCTGTGGTGTGACTTAAATGAGATGATATTTCCAGAAGTGCTCTACACAGTGCCTAGCTTCTTCCAGAACGAGCTGTCGCTCCTGGCTTTGTCCTCTTACCACAGGCCCAGATTTGCTCCCCAGGTGCATCTGAATGCCAAGGGAAGGTGTGGGTGAGAAAGTAGCCAGAGCTTTGGTGGAAGACCTAGAGGGAGAGGAAGGTAAAGAGAGGGGACCCTGCCGCGCCCGGCCTCTGTCCCATTCACTGCGTGCTGTGTGACCTTGCTCTAGCGACCTCACCACTCAGCCATCGGACTCCCTCTCTGTAAAATAAAGGGCTGGACTGGACGATTTCTAAAGAAATTTTCCAGATCTGAGATTTCAGGCGTTCCCTCCCCCTGAATCAATCATCTGCGAAGTAAATGAAACAAATCTAGCTAATTAAGGAAAAAGCTGCAGTGGTACGGAATGTGCCTGCAGTAAACGGCACGGACAGGCCCGCCCTGGGTTTCCGTTATAACCCGGGAGAAGCGAGCGCCCCCCCGAGGGCCCCAGAGGAAGTGCGGCCGGCAGTGGTGCAGCGGCTGTCTCCTGGGCCCGTGTTGGGTTCCTTCATTGTCTCCCCACCCTGGTGGGCGTGCTGAGCCTCGCATTGTCCGGGTCGGATTTCTACTTCCGGCAACGCTCAGGCTGCCAGTCTGCCCATTTTTCAGTTGCTGGGGTCTGTGCTCCTTGACGTTACAGCAGCGTGGTCTGCACTCATCTGTGGGCTGAGAGGATGGCGCTTTCTCCCTGCTGGTCGCTAACTGGCCCTGCGTTGTTCTCTCTCCCAGTCTTAGTTTCCTCAGCTGTAAAATGGGGAGCGTGGTGTGCGCCGCGTGTGCGGCACAGAGTGGCTCCGGAGACCCAGCCGTTGGTGGATGTGGAACTGTGTCGGAAGGGACAGTATTTAGTAAGCACAGCTGACTTGTTGTGCGGGCTTTGTGTGGGACGCCGTGCTTAGCAGTTTTCAGACTCTGTGTCTGAGTCCTGGCAACAGGCCACGAGGTGAATGCTCTTCATGTCCCCATTTTACAGATGAGGAAGCAGAGTTTGGCTACCTTGGGCAAGGTCCCAGATCTGTACCGTCTCTGTAGAAAGCAAAGTGCTGAAGCGTGAACTCAGGACAGGAAGACGGAAGACGGGGGAGGGAGGGGAGAAACCGAGGCTCAGAAAAGTCTAGGGACGCTAGGGAGCACACAGCTATGCAGTGACTGTGTTGGGGCTTCGGCGCCCAGAGCCACCGCATCATCATCAAAACCGCGTGGTGAACGCAGCATTTACTGTGCCGAACGCTTCCTTGTCCAGGACACACATAAAACTGGATGAGGTTAGGGTACTAATCACCACTGGGGTTTACAGATGAAGAAGCTGAGGCATAAAGACACGCAGCGAGAAATCAGTGGTGTAGAGGACTGAGGCAGTAGCAGATCTGGGCTTCTCACTCTGCCTCTGGAGGCAGCACTGTGTTTTCTTCACCAGGTAGCTTGCTCACATCCTTCAAGTGAGTACAACTGATTTGTTATTGTTGTTGTTGTTGCTGGTGGTGGCGGCGGTGGTGGTGATATTGGGGATTGAGCCCAGGCACCTACTACCACCAAGATACACCACTTTTTAAAATTTTGTTATTTTAAGACAAGATCATGCTAAATTGCCCAGGCTGGCCTAGAACTTGTGATCTTTCTGCCTCAGCCTCCCAAGTAGCTGGGATTATATGTGTGCTCCACTGCACTCAGGATAACTGTTTTTCAAGAACGAAGAAAAATTCCTAATAGAGTATTCACCCATTGTAGAAATTTAAAAAAAATAGCAATGCTGAAAGAATAAATAAGAATTATCTGCAAGTTTATGAGTCAGAGATAATCACTATTATCATTTACCAATATCTGATTTATAGTCTTTTTCTAGTGTAATTATTATTATTAGGTTTTTTTTTTTTGGTGCTGGGGATCGAACTCAGGGCCTTGCACTTGCTAGGCAAGTGCTCCAACTGTTGAGCTAAATCCCCAGCCCCATCTAGTGTAATTATTTTAAACTTCTTATCATAGAAAAATTTAAATACATCCAAAAACAGAGCAACTAGTGCAATTAATGTCATGTTTCATTTCAGCCTCTAGAACCATCAGTCTTCTGCTATTTTTCAGTTGAATTTAAATCCTCGAGCAGGTCTTTACATTTCGTTTGAATCTAAAAAAGTAGCCTGATGAGTAATTGTGTGTTTGTAATGCTGGATGTATGACATGTGGCAGCCTTGTTGGCTCTCGGAGCCATCTCAGATGTCATGTCTTTGTGCAGAGCACTGAACAGGACAGGAAAAACACTGGCGCCCCGCGGCACGTCGCCGGAGACCTGACAGAAACACCTGATTCTGCACCTCCTTGGGGAAGACCAGCTCCGAGGATAAATAATTCAGGGAGAAAGAGACCCTCAGCAGGGAATAGCAGCTTGTATTTTGATGCACTCACCATGGTTGTCTCAGCAATGGAACCAAAGCTGTTGATGAAAATGTTGCAGCTCACATTCACGGGGGGACCTGCCAATCAAGAGAGATTCGCGCTTAGCCTCCCAGCTGTGGAGACCCCGTCAGGAGGGGACCGTTCCTGGAGCGACTCAGGGAAGGGTCCCTCCACCCGACTCCCAGCCCCCATTTCACATCTCTCCGCCAGACCCCCTCGTCCCCAGGGGAGCAGCAGGTACAGAACACCAGAGGCCACGCGGAGATGTACTTTCATTAACACGGGATGATTCATCATCCTGCCATATGGCTGAATTCTCTTCCCTGAGCCCCAGCGGCTGCCTTCTAATTTGCGTCTGAGACGTATTTATGGCTACAACATTTGGAAGCCGTCTTGGGAATCACGAGGAACAGCAAGTTCCTTGCCTTGAACTTATGAACGAAGAACGATGATCTGGAAGGGCAATAACGGGAAGTACCAGCTGAGGAGTCCAGAGGGAAGCCCAGGGAAGTCCGCTGGTCTTTGTTAAATAGTGTTCAGGCGAGATTTTTGAATCTTACTGCAAAGGTTAGGAATGAGGGGGAGGAATAGTCCCTGCTGTGGTCTCTGGCTGCTGGAGGCGACTCTGTCTTCATTTCATCCCGCTCACCAAGGCAGCTACGTTTACCAGGCATTACAGGGCTGGCCGACGTGGTGAGGGTGTCGCTGACATTGCCCCTCTGCAGCCTCTCAGCGATTCTGAGAGAGGATGCCGCTCTCTGTTACACATGGGGAAACGGGCTCAGACACTGCTAGGGGATGGCTGAGCCAGAGCCCGAGTTCGGATTCGCCTGACTCTAAAGGTGATCAAGGGCTATACTGTGGGAAAGAGTCAGGGGAAGGAGGAGGCGTGTCCGTGGTCACATCATGCAGAACCCAGAATCTCAAGCTTTGGGCAGCCGCAAGAGGGAGTAACTAGGGAGGAGGGTACGGTGACAAGTGAGAGGGATAAAGATGGTGGAGTCCGGATGAGGGAGGTTCTGCAGAACCACTCAGCATGGAGCTCATGAAGACGACGACCTCGAGCTGGCCTTGCATGTCGTTAGGACTTAGATAATAGGTCATGGTCCTTCTGAATAACAGGTCTTAATCCTCCTGAAGGTTGCAGTTTGTGAACTTTTTAAAGTCCGATTTCTTGCTGAACCCCATGAGAGACTGAGCTAGGAGGGGAAGAATTATCGTCCCTGTTTCACCAGTCACCAGAGAGCGTTTTATTAACTCACAAGGGCTCATTTAGCTAAGAGAGGACAGGACCAAGACTTGAACAGACGTTTTCTGACTGCAGAAAGAAAGGAGTAGATAGCATTATATCCTCTGGCGTGCATTCCATTTCGTCTTCTTAAAAATGTCCTCCAAACATTGCATCAAACTCAGCTAAGATTTCCTTTTTTTGCCCTAGAAATCTTGGTGGATAGGAGAGGACTTAGTCTTGGGGTGAGAATCCGGGGTTTTCCTCCAAGAGAGTTTCAAGGCCTCTGGGATTTAGACATAACTTCAGTGTTTACTGGGCGCTTGACTTTGAGAATGCCTCTTCCTTTGTGTGTGTGTGTGTGTGTGTGTGTGTTACTGGAGATTTAAACCAGGGCCTCCACATTGAACTGCATCCCCACTCCTTTTTAAAATTTTGAGACAGGGTCTCAGTCGCTGAGTTGCCAGGCCAGGCTCAAACTTTTAACCTTCCTGCCTGAGCCTCCTAGAGTGCTAGGACTGTAGGCATGTGCCACCACGTCCGGCTCACCTTCCATTTTGTGGGTCTCAGTTTCTCTGTCAATTCCCTCCCATGGAGGGAGAGGAGCTCTCCATCTAGACGGTCATTCTCAGCTCTGGTGGTTTGACATTCTCTTAGGGAAATGATCTGTTTCAAATCCGTGGGAGCTCCAGGGTTCTAAGATTTCAGGGCTGGAGGTTTCTCACAAGTCACCTCATCTGCTGCTTCCTAGACTGATGTGCAGACAAGGCTATTGGTGGCAGCAGAGTCACCTGGGAGCTTGTTAAATTGCAGATTCCTTGGCCGGACCCTTCATGGAGTGAACTCGAGTCTCTGGGCCTTATCCCGGGGTGCACTGTTTCCTGAGCTGTGCCTCCACGCTCCGGGACCTCTGCAGCAGCCCGGCTTCCCGCTTGTCCCAAGGCCCTGAGTGTCTCCAGCAGCGGAGATGCCACTGCGTCTGGAGCAGCCTTTGACATAGCTGGGTAGTGCTCTGCGTTAGCAAACTGCTTCCTGATGCTGGTGGGAATCTGCCTCCTTGTCGTCCCCACCTAAACTAAGGCCTATTTCTACCCCCTCAGTTAGCCCCAGACTCGAATTTTTCTTTTCATTTATCCTCACAGCATGCTCCAGAGAGTTACTGCCCGTGCCTCTGAATGCGGAGCCCACGCTTCCCACCCAGGCCTGTGAGCGTCCGGCACTGTGACTCCCATATAAATTAGGTCCTGATTTATGTGTGATAGAGGGCGTCAGCCAAAGGGACCCCGCGGGGAGACGCATTTCATTGATATAAATCTGAAATTAAATTATCTTGAGAAAATTACAGCCCAGCTGCCTTTGGCAGCAGGATAATGTATATATTTCATTAAATATTAAAGTTTAATTTTGCTTTGGTGTACGTGTTTGCAGTGGGCTGTGCCCCTGATCTTGAGAGCCATCATAATACAGGAAGTCTTAGAAAGGACACAGGACGTCAGAGGCTCCTGGATCATTTCACAGATGCTGCAGTAGAGGCCTGCGTACCGTAAGGATTTACTGAGGGTCACACACGTCAGGTAAGTTGTGGCTTTTTCTTCCAGGTTATAACTGGCATTGCCTTTGCACTTGGCAGGAAGCACCTGCAGATCCTGGCCACTCTTACCTTCGGGAGGGTCAGGAACAGGAAAGTTTCTGGTGCCTAAAGAAGCTGCCTAGTGATCGATCACTCTGTAAGGTTTTCAAATGGTGCTGGCCTCTTCCTG